>PVLA01003703.1:0-64643 GCA_004027455.1 Hydrochoerus hydrochaeris
CTGAGCAAAGCAGCAACCAGCTGAACACGGCTGACAGGGAAGCATTTTGTGATAAATCAACAAGCTGTCTGGATAGATGGGTGTGCGGGTGGGGTGGAGACAGAAGGGATGGAATGGGAGCCCCAGGATGCTGATGAGAGGGGTGGGTCTCAGTATGACCTGAGCACCTGAGCCAGTCGGGTGAGATGGGAGGGGAGGGGAGAGCAGGAGGGAGGAGAAAGACAAAGAGATGGAGAGACAGAGATGGGGAGACAAAGACATCAAGAGGCAGAGACACAGAGACAGAGAGACTTGGGGGAGAAAGGGAGAGACAGGCGTGTGTGCGTGCATGTGTGTGTGTGTGTGTGTGTGTGTGTGTGTGTGTGTGTTGGGGGGATTGTAACCCCTGCCAGGGAGGAGCATGACCCTCAGGATCCCTGTTAACACACAGCAGACCACTTCTCAGCCTTAGGACAGGCTGCGTTCATCAAAGAACTGAGGAGATGTCTTCTCCTAAAGTGTTTTCATTAAAGAAAGAGACGCCACCAGGCTGCCCGTGCTGCCTCGGCTTCCCTGGGCACTGTGTGCCATAAGAATCTCACTGTCTTTGGTTCCAGAGACCCAGAGCTGTTTAATTCTCATCCCGTAAATCAATACCTGGTGTCAGGTCATCCAAAGCCGTTATTTTCACACCAGAAAAGAAAAAAAAGGAGACTGAGTAGGGTTTAAAGAAGAGAGAGAGGAGACAGAATTCATCGCTCAGGGAACTCAAGGACCAGCCTCCACTCAGCATCCTGCAGAGGGCTCTGCCCATCCCTGGCTTGAGCCGAAATTCCCATAGGGCAACAGGACAAGGAAGGACAAAGACCTTGGGGGAGGAGCAGCCCACAGCCCAGACAGCCTGTCTCTCAGCAGGGGGAGATCTCCCCCGAAGCCGCAAGGAGACCAGCCGGAAAGAAGTGACAAGGAGCGGGTCTCCCTCCCCTCCCGAACTCTCCGCTGCCACCCTGGCAGCTGCCCTCACCCACCACACTCAGCCGCCCGGAGCTCACGCTGCAGTGTCGCCCCTGCTTTGCTGCACCCTGCATCATGAACTGAATGTGTTCAGGGCCTCACTTCTCCCTGGAAATGTCCCAGCTGGCACTCCCAGGGCCATGACTGGAGACCACCTTCTGTCACTTCTCTCCTTTTACTGTTACTTTCTACCTCTGAGTCCCAGCAAGGCCCTTTCCCTACTGCAGTCCTGTTCCCCGTGGTTGTCCCAGATTCACGAACAGAATACATGAGAGCTCTGTTTGGGGCGCCTGTGTCAGAGTGAGGGGACCACAGGGTGCAGCTTCTTTCACCCAGGAGAGGGGGCTGTACACATGCGTGCTCGGGCACGTGGTTCACTGTGCCCAATTCTCATGCCCTGGGCAGGGGACTGTCTCTGCGCCACCTCCCTCCATCCTGCACGCCAGCCGGGAGGGAGCAGGTGGGACGCATGGCGGAGGAGGCTGGAACTCCAGAAGGGTAGGCGTAGTCCGTTCAAGTCCAAACCCCTTCAGCCTCTTGTGCCCAGGTGCCAGGCCTTCCCCAGACACCCGCGTGTGGGGCTCTAGCCCCACTTTCCTCCTGGGAGCTCCTCTGCCTGAGCAGCTCTGCCTCCCCTGCCCCTGTCCCTCCTTCCATGGAGTCTCAGGTTCCCAAAACCTTCCCTCGGCAACCTCGGCTTCCCAGCCACCGGGCTGCTGCAGTGCATCCCAGTCCTGCTGTCCAGGATTGGGGTTTGCCAGAAATCCCACCCCGCTTCTCCTCACCCTCGTCTTTTCTTATTGGACGGAAAATTTGCTACTTCCACTACCCATGGATCTATCTGTGGCAGGAGTCTTTTCCACGGAGTCCACGAAGCTTCACACATGTTCTCTGAAACCCCACTGTCCTTTTAACCCCCACCACGCTGAGTCAGACAACCGTGTCACCAAAAAGCCAAACTCGGAGACAATCGGGGCCAGAGGCTCACAGGGCAGAATGTTGTGTGTCCCCAGGCGAGGACCAGGCCCTTCCTCTCCCTCCCACTCATGCCTTGGACTTGACCCTTGCACATGAAGGCAGCTCCAAGTCCACCACAGCCAGGAGGGCAAGGTGGTTTGGGGGGAAGAGATGTGCAGTGGGGAGGCTCCAGCGCCCTGGGACTTTACGGGTGGCCGACAGCCTCCAGGAGGCAATTAAGAAGGCACAGTAAAGCAGTGAAGCGCTCATATTTCAACAGTGCCGGCTCTCATCGGGCAGCAGAGCTGTGCTCCATCCCCACAGCCGGCCAGACCTCAGGCTCAGGCCGGAGCTTCCCAAAGGAAAGACTGGGCTCACTCAACAGAAAGAAAGTAGCAACTGGAATAGCGTCATGCGAGTCCACCCGGCATGGCCTCTGCATCTCGGGCACTGACCTCATCTCTGGGACCGAGGCTTGGTGCCCGGCCCAGTCAACCACACTGGCACATCCGTGAGTGTGCCTGACATGTGGGCCACAGAAAGAGCACTCCCAAACCAGACCAGAAAACACATCTGTCTCTCCTGCCTCTCCTGTCTCTGCCTCACACAGTCCTAACTCATAGTCACTTCAAAAAGAAAGGAAAGGGGTGAGCGTGTGTCCTTCCTTGCTGGACTTCCACAGTGCTCTCCTGAGCTGCTGGCACGACTGTCCCGGCACGCTCCAAGGTGAGGCCAGCAGGCCGTCACTGGCTTCACAGACGCTGCAGGGATGGGACAGGAACAGGGCTGTGACTGCAGCTGTTTGCGGTGCTGCCGCGGGCAGAACACGATTAGACAGCAAAGCACTGTGAGTGACATACTTATTACTGGAGCTTGGGAACTCTCCTGTCTCTGCCTCCAGGGAACTTCAGAGCAATGGTGGTGAGGTGAGGGGCAGCCAGGACGGCACCTGCATCCATCGAGACCCCTCCCCGGAGCCCCAGCCCACTGGGTCACGCTAGAGAACTTTTTTATTTGTTGGTGAGCTGCCTTTCATTCATCTGGGCTTCCTGCACACTGCTCACTCGAGGCCAAGACACGGCACCTTGGGGCAAGACTTGGCAGTACACTATTCACCACCCTCTTTGGAATTAAAATCACTACCCATGTTCCCAAGTGTTTCAGGGGCCATCGAGGGAGAGGAGGAATGAGCAGCTCTCAGTGTTATGCCCTGGAGGACGGCTCTCTGCCTGACCGCTGCCTTCCCCCCAGCCCTGGACACAGATACAGAGCTCGCTGGAACTTGTTTCTCCCCTTTTCTGCACAATCCTTAGGCTCCTTGCTTTTGGCTGTAGACTGGCACATTTATGTCAGACACACTAGTTGGGAGGAAGGCGGTAGTTCTATAAAAACCGAGATTCAGGGGAGCCTCCAGGACCCATGGAATCTAACTTCTGAGGAGGGAAGATCTGTCTTACAGCAATGCGGGAGATCCGTGCTCACAGCGAGGTCTGCAACGCTACTGCTCTGGGGCTGGGGGCTGGGCGGCGCGGTCCTCTCCCTGGCTCTGCCTCCCAGAAACTAAACCTTTCGTTTCTTCCTCTTACCTGAGGTAGGTCTCACAGGGCTGCAGCCTGAGCTACCCGGCACTGTGACTGCCAGCATCTGTGCAGCGCGACTGCAAGGAGCACCCCATGCTCCTGAAAAGTGACCCCGTGAGGGGTGATTAAAAGTAAGCCCCATGTTTTAATAGAGACGCGATTATCGCCTGCTCCATGTCACAAGCCTGGCACTCAGAACCCCAAAGGCGCAAGCACTTGGTGGTTTTCCATGATGGCCTCACTTTATGTGATGAACATGAGGGAGAAAAGCAAGGAAAAGAAAAAGATGAAAACATCTGTAAGGAACATCTGGATTCTGTGGCAAACCATGAAGGCAAATTCCTTAGCGTCAGCAATGCCAGAGAGGAAAGGGTGTATTTATAACAACTCCGAAGTCTAAATGGGAAAACACACCTCAGCGCCTCCACAGCCTGTGTAAGAGGCTCTCAGGACGATGCAGCTTGGCGCTCAGTTCCAAGTCTGAGCAGTGGAGAGTTAGGCACACCTGGAGATGGTGTCCGGGCTTTGCTACGGGGATCCCCCAAAACAGTTGCTTGAAGAAAAGAATTAAATGTATCTCTGAGCGAGGGCTATGTGTGCAGTCATGAACAGGAAATGTAGCCACGGCTACACGTGTGTGTGGACACACACACACATACTATGAGCTATACATGCCAACATGTGTCGTGTGTCCATGGTCATGTACCCAGGGATGCAGGCGTGTGCATGTTCAGTTTTCTAGGCACACGCTCACAGTGTCATGCGTGCACGTACGTGTCCAAGTGCAATCTCACGGATTTGCTGTCAACTATTTCTAGCAGCTCTTCTTCTTCTCCTCCCCAGTACTGAGTCCCACTACACATGTCCCCATTGTTCATGACTCTGTCACCAAGTTCTGCCTGCATTGGAACTAAAGTGAATGAGTAGGAGCTTGTTTCTGCGAGCCCAGCAATTGAGACAAAGGGGTGGACGTGGGGAGTTGGGGGCTGAGCAGGGACAGTACAGCTTTGCCGGGCCTCCAGCTGCTATGTTACATGCACAATAGCTGTGCTCGTGGGGATTCCTCAGCCCCTCACCCCAGGAGGGGCTGGGGATTGGTGTCCCTGTGGGAGAAGCTGCGGTGACCTTGGTCAGTGCCTGGGGCATGGAGCCCAGGCATCTGCCTTCCTTGGTCTTCTGAGTTCCGGGCTCTCTGTGTAACCATCTCAATAGGACAAGGAGTGGTGGACCTGTCTCCCTCATAAGCAATGACCCCTTAGATGCCACTGGCCCACCCCCGCATCAGGGCCACGGGAAGAACGATTTGCGGCCAGTGGCTCCTAATGTACGGGAATGTCTCTATTGGCAGGTGCAGGTGACATCCTAATGTGAAAAGAGAGGAAAGTAATGGAATCCATTTGGAAAATTTCACTTCTGGGCCTGGCGCTTGGCCAGGAGGGTGTCCTCTGTCCCTCCCCTCTCCCTCTGCACCCCCCACCCCATTCCCCGCCCACTGTGGAGGTGGCCCTGCCAAACCTGTCAGCGAGCATTAGAGACGATGAGAGCGGAGTGCTTTCCCAGCCTCGCGGTGCAGGCTGGGTTCAGGGCCTTGCTTTATCAGTTCTTATTTTGCGTTGTATTCATCACACTGGTTTATTTATGGGACCCTCATTGGGAAGTTATTTTTCAGGCCTGGTGAATAAAACATTATGCTTTGCGGCTTGTCAGGGTGAGTGCAGAGCCTCTGATGTCAGCCTGACAAACCGCCGTTTCTTTTTCCCAAGGACTGCACTTTTAGAGAAATTTATTTGTATTTTGTTGGGCATTTGTTGTTTTTTTTCTTCCTTTGGCGGGTGGATGTTTGGCCATGTCAGAGTCTTTTCTCTTCTGATTAAATGCGAGAGCCCTCGCCTGCTGAGAAAGGTAACCCGCTACGCAGCAGGCTGGAGGACCAGGCTGTGTGGCCCGGCCCAAGGAGCTCACCCCACTCACCCACGCTCCACACTGGACGGCACAGGGCCCCGCACGAGCAGCTGGCTCCCCCGGACTCCCCAGGGCTTCACTGTGGGAGTAGAAGAGCGAAAGGGGACGTGGAGGAGCCATGGAGGACACCGACCGACTGCGCAGGTGATAATGTGGGGTCTGGAACCCCAGCGATTGTGACGGGGGAAAAGAACCCAGATAAACCGGGACAAAGCCAGATGGGAAGCCGTGGCTTTGAGCAGACTCTAAACAAGAAAGTCCATATTTAAAGAAAACCAGGGTGAAATGATTCACTTTACGAAAAGGCCTGACATCTTCCATCATAATTCTCGGTGCACTTAGAATGTAGATGACAGGAGTTTCAAACTTTTATTAAATAAAAGAACGGAGGGAAAGAGAAACTAAGGAAGACAGAAAGCAGCAAGTAAGAAAAGAAGTAAGTAAGACAGGATGGAAAAAAGGAAGGAAGAAAGGGTGGAAGAAGGAGGCTAAGCACGAAAGGGTCCGCTCTTGGGTACACGACAAAGAAACATCTGCGTGCCCCTGTTAAACAGCAGCCAAGGTACAGTAGCGAGCGAGGTACCGTCGGTGGAGGGGCAGATCAAGAACATGTCGAGAAATAGTTTTGGCCAAAAAGAAAAAAAAAAAAAGCATGGCCCTGTCACTTGCTGCCACATGGATGGGAGCAAGGGTGTTCCGCTGAGTGAAATAAAAAACACTGCACGTTCTCCCTTCCAGGTGGAAGCCACAGAGTGGATCCCACAGAAGTGGAAAGTAAAACAGTGGTTTCCAAAACTGGGGATGGATGAGGGGAGACGGGAGGAGGAGAAAGCTGCTTAAGGGGGGGCAGTCGGCTAGGAGGAATAACCTCTCCTGTTCTCTAGCACCGTAGGGTACCCATGGTCCACAGCAACCAACTGAAAATTTCCAAGTAGCCAGTAGAGAGGATTTTAAATATTCCCGACACAGAAGATAAATGTCCGAGGGGATAGATATGTCAGCTTCCCTGATCCGATCATTACAGATCGTGGCAAGAACTGAAAGGTCACACTGTGCCCCATAAATATGGACAATGACTGCGTGTCAGTTAAAAGTAAAAAAGTATATTTGAAACACAGAGATCAAGTGAGTGAGTGCGGGAGGAGGCAATGGTGCATTTTAGATGGAAAAGTGGGTTTTAAGGAAAGGGCTTAGAAGACTTCCGGCAATAAAAACCCAGCCAGTGGCTGGGGACTCCTTCTGGCACCTTGTCCTTCAGCAAAGAGGCCCAGCGCATGGCCAGTAAGATCCTGCCAAGGCCACCCTTGCCCAGAGCACGGAAATGCAGCGGCTCTTTAAACCCAGAGGAAGAAAATGTGTCTTGGTTTCCTAGGGACCCACAGGACCTGCTCTTCCTTGGTTCTTCCTCCGGATCCTGGGCCCCCCTGTTTCCTGAACATTGACCCCTGACACCGGAGGCTACTGCCCATGGGGTGCAAATGATCCCAGGCAGGAAACGGAAGGAGGATCTCGTGAAACCTCCACAAAACAGTTACTGTCAGCCCAGCTACAGGCGAGGAAGCTGAGCTCAGTGAGGTTAGGGACTGGCTAGAGGATTCTGGGTGCAGGCTCTGGACACAGCCACCCCCTAAGCTTCTCTGTGGGGCCTCCTACTCCCGTGGGGCGACTCACTCTATTCCTGCCCAGGACAGCCGCTCAGGCAATGATAAAGAGGTTCCCTGCTCAGGAATGAACAATCCTCCCTCAGACGTCCACGGGTCAGGGCCTCATGTAGAAATACAGGTACGTGTGTAAAAGCGCCTTGACCTCAGGGAGTTTTAGCTAGCTGAGTCTGGAAATGAAGCAATCCCAGAATACCAAGAGAAGCATCGCCAGCAGGACCCACCACTGCCAGCAGCTTTCAAACCTCGGGCTCGACACAAATCACCAATAAACACAAGGAGGAACGAACAGGGGTCTGTCTGGACCACCAGTACCTGCTAGAGTGACTGCACCTTCTACTCTATTTGTCCTCTTCCAAGTCCAGTCCCTCAACCGTTTGCCTACACAGGGAAGATTCATGCTATTACGAAGATTCATGCTATTACCTCTTATTTGCTCTTTGGTCCACCTCAATCTGCCATGCCAAAGCTCTCTTGCCAGTGTCACCTTGATCTCCTGTGAAATTTAGAGATCACATGACTTGTTGGTCTTCAGACCCTACTTGACCACTCCCCCTCTCTGCTGGAAATGGTCTTGGCTTCCGGGTTCTGTGACACCGGTGTCAGCTGGGCCCGCCAGGAAGGCTGCTGCTGCTCTTGGCTAGTGCTGAAGCTGGGTCCCGCCCAGGGGGACTCTGGGTGCCTTCTCTTCTCGCACTGCACCACACTCTTCCCCTGGCAGTTTATTTTTTCCAGTTGTTTTTTTGTTTGTTTGTTTGTCTGTGTTTTGGAATCAGCCTGTGTGCCCGAGTTGTTGGATTGATGTGGGTGGTATTCCTTTACTATCTGGGTCCCAGCCGTGGGGTCTGTAGGCAGAGCCCTTGTCTCCTTCTTGGTATTGGTAATTTGCGTCTTTCCTTTTTCTTTTCTTTTCTTTCTTTGTTTTTTTAATCTCGTCGGTCTTGCCAGAAGCTTAGCAATGATACTGTTCTGGCCAAAGATTCAGCTTCCCATCTCATCATTTTTCTGTATTGTACCTTCGTTTCCAGTTTCATAGATTTCTGCTGTCTCTGTCGTTTCTGCTTGCTTTTGGCTTAATGTGTTCCTGTCTTTTAGCTTTGTATGGTAGAAACATGGATGATTCATTTGGCTTTTCTCTAATGTAAGCATTTAATGCCATGAATTTTCCTCTCAGCACTGCTTCTGCCAAATTTTGGTATGAGGTATTTTCATTTTTTCAGGTTTTTTTTTTTTCTTTTTAGATAGGGTATTGCATGAAATTCAGGCCAGCCTTGAGCTCACTTTGTAACCCAGGCTGGTCTTGAGCTCGCAGTGATCCTCCTGCCTCAGCCTCCTGAGTGCTGGTGTTAGGGGCATCACCACCATGCCTAGCTTATTTTTAAATTTCCCTTTTTTGAGAATTTCCCTTTGATCCATGAATGGAAAAGTATACGTTAAAAAAATTTCCAAGTGTTTGGAGATTTTCCTTTCACTTTTTGTCACTTTACTGTCTGCTTTGATCCTGCTGGATCTGAGAACATGCTCTGTGCGGTTCTGGGTCTTTTGCGATGGACACATGCAAGCATTTCTCTTGGGTACACATGGGCCCAGCAGGAGAACTGCTGGGCTGTGAGTGAGGGTTCAGGTTTAGAAGGTGAGGCCCAGCTTTCCACAGAGGTGAGTAACTGCTGTCCTGAAATGAGCGAGAAACCTCATGATTCTCATTGCTCCCAACACTTGGGTTTGTGAGGCTTTTTAATTTTCACCAATGAGATAGAGGTTAAATGCTACCCAGTGAGATTCTGATTTACATGTTCCAGCTTATCAATCTTTTTTATATACACTTGCTGGTCATATATTTCCTTTTATATGAAATTCTTACCTGTCTTCTTCCTTTTTTCTACTGGGAAAATGTATATTTTCTTCTTGGCTTTTAGGGAGTTCTGGAAATGTTCTTGGTAATAGTTTTATCATATGTCTTACTCATATTTTCTTTGCATTATAAGAGGTATTGTCACATTTTTAGGACTTATAATTCTTTCAACCATTTCAATATACTAACTTTATAAAGCTCTTAATTTTCCTTAATTTTAGTGTGCTCAAAACTGCCAGTTTTAAAATGGTGTCTTAAAATCTTTTTTGGGGGGGTGTTTAACATGTGCTCTAGATGTCACCTAGACTGGCCTCAGACTTGCAACCCTCTCACCTCAGCCTCTGGGACAGCAAGAATTACAGGCTTGCACCATGCATGGTTTCCCTGCCCAGATTTTTGATTTGCAAGATACTGTGCGTGGCAGGGATCTGATATCACACTCTTACATGGGTAACTGTACCATCTCCCCCAGTTTACTTTGTTAAAGAGCCCTCCTCTGTCTGTGAGGAATGCCACCTCCGTTATGACCCATGTTCCATAAGCACCCAGGACTGTTTCCCGTAGACTGGTCAACTGTTCAGCCCTCGTGATAACTAACATGACCCTAATTATATAGTTCTATAGCAACCCTGACGTCCCACAGTGAGAGTGACTTCCCCCTTCTCTTCCCTTTGGAAGGGTCCTGGCTATTTTTGGTCCTTTAATCTTTTGAAAAATCATTTTTCCAAGTTCCACGAAAAGCTACCTCTGGACATTGACCAGCATTGCATTGGTTATAGTTCATCTAGATCAGTGTGAGGAAATGAAACTCTTCCAATTCATTTGTTAGAATTCTTCTACTTGTACTCAGTGAAGTTTAATGATTTTGCTTATATATGCCTTAAACATATTTAAATTAAATATATTCCTAGATATTAAACATTTTCTGAGACTACTACAAATGATGTAATTTCTGTAATAGTATTTTTCTAGTTTTTACCACTGATATATAGAATGTAATTGACTTTTGTGTCTTCGTCTAATGTTATCCAACTTGCTAACCTCTCTAGTTTGTGAAAGATTTCCTACAGATTTCAGGGGATTTTACACAAATGACCACACTTGAAGATAATACAACTTTTTCTTTTTTCCAATCTCTCTTTCTGTGTTCTCTCTCTGTCTGTCTCTGTCATTCTCACTCTCTCCCATTTTGCACATTGCACTGCTTAGGACAGTGTGTAGGTGAAGCTCACCATGCTTTCACAAGGAAATGACATCTTGGTTGCATACGATTATATGTTCTAACTTCTTTTTTTCCTGTGCTTTGAATGTCACTCCATTGCCTCCTCATATCTGGGGTAGCTGTTGAAAATCCCAAAGTCTGCAAAATTCTCGTTCTTTGTGCAAAAAGTTCTTCTCTTCTCTGGAATTTTCTAGAACCTCATTTTGTTATCCTTAGATTTCGCTCCAAGTGTGCGCATCCCACACCCCCCTCTCTTTTCTGTATTGCAATGCAAGACATTTTAAAATCCCAAACACTTCATCCTTACTTTTTTTATCCCAGAGATTTTTATCTCCGCATTTTCTCCAAATATATCCTCTCCTGTATTCTCTTTTTCCGGTCTTTGTTGGACTTCTGTTACCCAGATGTTAGCACTTCATCTTCTTCTTCCTTGTGCTCTACCTTCTCTTGTGCAGATCCCTTTTCACCGCGTTTCCCTTCCTTTTCTTCCATCAGAGATTTCAAGTTGGCATCCTCCAATTCACTATCTCACTCCCTGGTGGAATTTGTTCCAGGTTTTATCCCCAGCACTGCGGCTATTTTCAGAGGAACCTTCCTCCGTGGTGTGGCTCTTCTGTACTCATCCCTGCTTGTTTCACATCATTGGCCTTTTGTGTCCCTGAGCTCAGCTAGTATGTTTATTAAGCTAGTTTTAAAAATTAAAAATCTCTATTCTAGTGCCTCTGCTTCTGATAGACTGTGGAATCTGTAGTCAAGTTTGTTGTCTAAAAAACCAAACAACAAAAACAACCTCTGCCTGTCAAACACACTGAGGCCTGGCCCGTGAACTCACTTCCTGCCGGGGGACACCTGACTCTTGGCTCTGCAGTGCATCCGGAGGGAGCCCCCCGGCTCCCCCTGGGGCTCGGGCACAGAAAGCACTGTGGCTGGACAGGCGGCAGGAAACCGGATCCGACACCCCTCACCTTGGCTCTTTCCTTGGGTCGCAACTCACTTCTCCCTCCTGAGAGAAGCCCCACTTGGGGAACCCTCAGCCCGCGGCCTCCCGGTCACCTGCAGGGGGAAAGGCGGGAAGTGGCTACTGAGGTCAGGTGGCCCACATCTGTTTGCTTGGCTCCCCCATGCGTGTGGGGCTCCGAGCCACCCTGATATTAGAACACCTGCCCCCGGGACTCTGCTTGGCCACAGTGGGGATGTAGCCTCAGGTGTGGGACAGGCCCTGCACGTCCCAAGGCGATGGTGGCAGGAGCTGGGCTAAGGGAGAACAGATGTCTAGCACCCCCAACTCATGCTCCCGCAGCTCTGCCCAGCCACCTCCTGCCTCCAGCCTGGGCCACAGCCCAGTACACACTGATGTGAGCTACCTCATCCCCCTGTGTCATCGTTTTCTTTTTTCTGTTCCCTTGAGGGTGACTTTGGAACAACAGAGAGTGTTGAGCACCAAGCCACCTCTTCAGATGCAGTGGGTCCAGATCAGTTCCTCTGACGCCTCACTCTCCAAAGGGCCCTCTAGCCTGTCCTCTGCCCAGAAAAGCAGTCCTCTAGGCACGTCCACTCCAAACCAGAGGCCCGTTCTGCTCCCTCTCCCCACGTTCCCCCACCCGTGGTTCCCCAGTAAGGCCAGGGACTCCATCTCCAAAATGCTCCCACCACGTGGCTCTCCAAGCCCCAGCCCCTGCCCGCCCTGCTGGCAGTACGCTGCCCGCTGGCATCCCTCCCCTCTCCGGCCGTTGCTCCCGAGCAGCCGGCTGATCCCACCTGTCCTCTGCACAGCCCACAGCACCGTTCTGTCCCCAGCACCGTCACTCGCTGCTCTCTCTCTCTCTCTCTCTCTCTCTCTCTGTGCTTCCAGCCACGGGCTCCCCCGTGTGGGCCCCTCTGGCTTGCTAAGTTCTTGTTTTCTTGGGTCCCCTGCAGTTGCTGCTTTCTGTGTCCCTCAGCCTCCGCTCCTACTCATCCTTCAGTCCCCAGTACAGCTCCCCGTCTTGGAGGAGGCCCTGGGGTCCCATCTGAACATATCTTCATGTCGCCCCAGACAGCGGTCCTTTACTGACCAGTCACCCCTCTCTGGTGTTTCTGTTCACTTCTCTGACATTGCCCAGTGCGTCTCCTCCCAGGCCAGGCTCTGCTGGAGGACAAGGCCACTGCTTCTTTCTTGCCCTCTCCCTCCCTAGGGCCAGCACACTGGGGTGCTTGGAGGGCGCTCAGCAGAGACATGCTGTATAAACCAGCCTGAGCTGTGACTCCAGCAGGGCCTTGCCACTGGGATGCTGAGGCAGGAGCATCTGAAAAGGCCAGGATGAGATGGCCCTGAGCTTAGTGCCAGGGCCTGCGGCTCCTCCAGGCCCCTCTGCCCCGGCCTATGGATCCTCCAGTCCCTGGAGGGTCACATCCTCCCATCTGCGCAGGGGAGCCTCGTCTGCAGCCTGGACCTCTGGCCTCCGGCAGTCTGTCCATCTGTCCGCTGACAGCCCTGTGGGTTGCTCCTGACTTCTGTCTGTGGAGGGCAATGCCACTAGGGACATCAGCACACAGCAGATTGGCCAACTGTGCTGGGTACGAGGAGTGGGAGGGTGGACATGGTCCCCATCTGGGCTCTTGCTCCCCAGCAGCACCCACCCCACCCACCTACGCAGCTACTCTGTGGTGGCCAGCTCTGTGTCAGCGCTGTCTCTTGGGTCCTCGGGGTCAGGGCCCCACTGCCCCCCAACTCCCCAGTCCGTATCCCTGGGTCCCCGTTAAATCCCCTCGCTGAAGCCCCTGGGTGGGTCTCCCTTCTTCTGCAGCATCCCTGACTGATAAAACCCCTAATGTAGTGAGCACTTTTCAGCTTACAAGGCTATTTTATTTCACGTAATATGTTTATTAATAAGGCGACCGACCAATTCATTGTGTTTTGTCTGGAACTATGCTGATTTTGGTGATGAACATTCATGTACCCCTGTGCTGGGCCTCAGGGACCCTCCATCCTCAGGGTGCCTCTGTCCCTGGGGAAGCAGGAGTGCCCAGAATTCACACATCTGCTGGGGTGCTCATGGGACCTGGTGGCTGGTAGGGAGGGGGCTCCATCCCATGAGATCTCTGACGAATACCAGGGCCAGACAGGGTAAGGGGTGGCATGGGGAGGTGTGCCTCAGAGCGTAGGGGGCCCTGAGCTGTTCCATGCCCTGGGTCCTTTCCCACCCCCCACTGTGCCTCCTGAGGTTTTGTGTCTCCTTAACTCCCCACCCCAGAGTAAGTGCTAACCTTTCTGTCTCTTTGAGTGTGACCATCCTCGGGTCCTCATGTCAGAGGAATCACACGGTATCTGCCCTTGTGTGTCCGGCTCCTGTCACCCAGAGTAACATCTTCAAGGTATCCTGCGCTACAGCAAGGGTCAGTGTTTCCTCCTATGTTACAGCTGATCTTCACACTCTGCTCCTCCATCTCTCTGCTGATGAACCCCTGGGTCACTCTGAACTTTAGCCACTGAGAACTATGCTGCCAGGAACCCTGGAACTCAAATATCCATGTTGAGTTGCAGCATTCAGCTCTTTTAGGGTGCACAGCTAGGAGGCGGGTTTCCAGATCACCACACAGTTCTATGCTCAGCCTTTTGAGGAACTGCCGTGACGTTCTGCAGAGTAATCTCACTCCCCCCAGCAGCATGGGAGGGTTCTGGCCTCCCACGTCCTCTTCCAACCTCACGGTCCCTCTTAGCCTTCGGAGCCATCGTGCTGGCGCCCCCGTGGGCATTCACTGTTGCTCTGATTTGCATTTCTTGATGATGAGTAATGCGAGTGTCCTTTCACATGCTGCTGGTCATTTGTGAGTCTTCCATGGGAAAACATCTATTTACAGTCTCTGCCCATTTCTCCAATTGAGTTGTTTGCCTTTGCGTTGTGGAGCTGTAGAAGCCTTATTTGCTTTGAATACTAAACTTGGTATGTGATTTGCAAATATTTTATTCCTTCTGTAGATTGCCTTTTTTCCTTCTTGATGGTGTCCTTTTAATTCTGATGAAGCCCAATTTGTTTCTCACTTGTGTTCTAGGGTCATACTCATTTTTTTTTTTTTAAGACCTGCCAGCAGGAGTCTTCCTGAAGAGTCTTTCAGGGATCACTGGTCCTTGTGGGAACAAATATGTGTCAGGCATCTAGGGACCTATGAACCCTGGCTTTTCCCAAAAGATCAGTCCTCTGTGTCCCTTGGGGAGCTTGTTCCCTGGATTACCAGCGTGGCCTGTCTCCTTCCGTGTCCTGGCTACTCCCTTTCAGGGGTAGCTCCCTGAGGGAGCATATGGCCTCCATGTCCCCTGTCATTCACTGATAAGGCACAGCTGCCAGCCAGATCCTATTCCTAAATTGCTCCTCAAATGTCAGGCCTGGCAAGGTGAGACCTCCACACATCAGGATCGCCTTGGGTGTGCTGGTGTGGCCCATGCTTCACGGAGTCCCTGTACCTCCTGGCAGTGAGTAAAGAAATGCAAAAACTGGAGCACAGGGAAGTAGTGGTGGCAGCAGAGAGCCCCATTGAACACCCCGACACCTCACAATGCTAGGTCACCCCAGTGCCCAGTGGGTGGTGAAGTCAGCGGCAGTAGCTCACGAGCTCTACAGCCTGATCCCGTCTACCCTGGGAAGGACTCCTCCCTGGGACACAGGACCCGCTCCAGCTCTGTTCATTGGCAATGAGAGACCACACCTTGTGCTGCACTCTGGGGAGCACGGACCCCCTGTGGGTGGACAGACGGAAGCTTTGTCACCATCCAGAGGGTACGGAGTAGGGGACACTCAGGTGGAGACCATTTGAGGGCTTCATGCTGCACAGGAGCTCAGCATCCATGGACATTAAGTGCACATGAGTCACAGTGCCCTGGACAACGCTGAGCGGAAAGGCGTATTAGCAGTTTCCCTCACTGTGCCCCACGGCTACTGTGCTGCTACAGATTTTGCTATACAAGCCTCTGTTTGACTCTGCCAACCCTGTGGCTCTCCTATGACTGACCTCAAGTTTGCCCTTCTCCCTGCTAGGTGGCCAGTCTGGGTGATGAGCTCTGTTTAAGCAGAAAGAGATTTTTTTTTCTTGGTACTGGGGATCAAACTCACGACCTTGTGCTTGCCAGCCAGACGCTTATGCCGCTGGGCTACATCCCCAGCCCAGCAGAAAGAGATTTATTGATTAATCTTTGCTTAGAGCATCTCTGAGAGAATCAAAGAGTCAGGCTTATATTCCCAACTAGGCAGCAACATTGCCTAGAAAAACTGCCGCCACACACAGAGACTCCCCCAAGGACTGAACACCAATGTCCACCCAACTGCTGTAAAATTCCAGCGGCTGCATGAACTTTCTGTCCAGAAAGTCTCCTGTCCTGGGGATGTGATGTCCCCCTTGGCTCCCTGGACTCAGCCAGCTGCTATTTGCACACTGCTGAACCTTTGGGGGCACCTGGCTGAGGGTGGAGACCGAGCAGTTGGTCCTAGTGGGGAGAAGGTTGCATTGACCCACATTCCTTGCTGGGGAGCCTGAGGGTCCTGTCTTTCAGACACAGTGTGCAGCAGGGCTGCCCGTGGCATCTCACACCCAGCGCTGGCTGTTTGCCCGCTGGTGACCCTGCCTCCACACTTCTCTGGGGTGATTTTTTTCTCTCTCCAGCTCATGGAAGGTCTCTGCACGTTCCACTCAGCTTCTCCTGCCTCTTCACTCTTGGTGTTTCCAGAGTCCCTTAGGGGTGATCTTGTTCACAAGCCCTGGGGGTAGACTCCTTTCCACCACAGGATAAGGGCTGAAGGAGCAATTGGTGCGTGATGGTATCAGGAAGGAGCCAGGAAAGAAAGCAGCCAATCAGACAGAAACCTCAGCACCCAGCAGATCCTTGAGCACCTGCTTCGGCCACATGGGGGTGGCCACCAAGATGACCTCTCTTCTCAGGGGTGGGGGAGATCTGGGTGTAGGTGCTCAAGTCTCTTATTCCCTACCATGGGGTTAATTTCTATATTCTTTATTAATCATTAGTATAATTATTTTTAGTTCGATGAGACTGAAAGCAGTTGAACATGCTTTGCATTTTTGCAAGGGCTCCTTGATCCTTCGAAAGTAAAATTAAAGGATATAATTAGCTTGTTTCATAGAGAACTGCGCTTGATTCATTTCACCTAATGGCCAGCTCCCTCCCTTGCTGCAGGATTATTAATGGCTGTTGATGCTAATAGACCACCCCTTAAATGAGGGCTTTTCCTGGCCAGCCTCACTGCTTTACATCCCCAAGTGGGAGCATTCTGTCTCAGGGATTCCACCTCCTTATGTGGCTTCTGGCTGCACTGCATAGCAACCTCACATGTGTCCAAGTGGAAATGCCTAGAAGTCCTGGTGGGGAGGGGGGCCCCAGCTTGGAGCTGGCTCTTCCTAGTGGAAGGACATCAGTGTTTGGCTTTACACACATGTGTGCAATTCTGCAGCATGCACCGAGAGCTTGGGGCAGATACAGGTGTGCAAAACACGATGCACAAACCCTACAGATCTTGCCAGGCGAGAACTTCCTCTCTGCCGTGGGACACTCTCCCCCTTTTACATATTTAAAGAGAAGTCAAGTGGCCTTAGCTCCTGCAGTCACTTGAAGGACACATGCTCCCCTGCTGCCACCTGATGTCCCACTGCCTGAGACTGCAACCTACTCCTGGATCTCTGCGTTCAACATGTGGTAGCGACTATACAGCTGACAGTGCTCCAAGTTCGCCGATGAACTGTTTGCTTTGTTTTTTATTACGCTATTTGTGAGTATAAGGAAAATTCCAAGTCTGCTATATTTGTAACAGGAAACAGTGTGTCACTGTGGCTTATGTGATAAAGGTGATTCCCACAGGCCTGGCATTCTGGCTCCCTCTCAACTAAACACATGGCCGAGTCTTTATAAACTCTTCCTCCTGCTGAGCCCCAGAGTGAGCCTGGGAGCCCAACCAAAGTCCAAAGCCAAGGATTCTCAGCTCTTGACTTTCAGCAAGAACTTGGGCCTGGTTTTAGTCCTGGTCGCAGCCTGGCTGCTCCAGGGGAGATGCTGGGTGTACTCGGTTATTGGCTGTTGTGATCCCACCTCCTGGGACCTGCCCAGGGTGCTTCTCTGGTAGGACTGAACCCGGGGTCTCTGCACTGAGCTGCATTCATGGTCCTCTTTGAACTTTAGTCGTGAGGTAAGGTCTTGTTAAGTCTCTAAGAAGCCCAAGCTGGGTCCAGATTTGTGACCCTCTTGCCTCAGCTTCCCAGGGTGCTGGGATTATAGGTGTGTGCCATTGTGACCGGTGGCTGCTTTTTCACTCTTAGGACCATTTTTAATTTTTTTTAAGCCACGAAAAAGGACATAAATCAATGGTAGGTTTAAATGTCTATTTGGAAAATGTCAATATCTTGTCTGAAATGTGACCAAAGACATAAAGATTATAAAACTGGCCCAAGGTAAGAGATGATCAGGGCAGGAGATGGGCAGTGAGTCCCCTGGCTCCATTTCTACGGCAGCCCTGACCCTTCTCTGACGCTCCTGTCTGACCAGGGCCCTGGACTTTTGAGAGAGGACCTTGGCCACTGGCCTCTTACTGAGAAGCTATTGAAGGTCTCCCTTCGTGCTCCTGAAGGGGAGGTACTGACCTTTGGGGTCTCCAGGTGGCAGGCCCGCTGTGGTCCAGCCCCACCTTGGCCCCTGCCCTTCCACACCTGCTGGCCACAGCATCCTGCCCCAGTGCCATGGCTCCTGCTTGCCAAGATAACTATGCACTTTTTCTAAAATGCGGGCTACAAACACATGTAGAGTGTGTGTGTGAGTATGCGTGTGGGGGTGTGTGTGCGCCTGTGACTGTCACACACCCATACCCACTTCTATACTGAGAGGGCCACTTACAACTTGCCCTAAATGCAACACTACTAGGTAGGTGTTAGAGAAAATCTTGATTCTGATGTTTAGAAAACCATTAACTCCACACATACAATGGAAAAGAGAATGGGGCACTTCTGGTGAATTTTAAGAGAGAATAAATACTTTATTAACTCAACAATTTAAAAAAACCCATGATTTTCCAATCACATAAAAAGTTTCTCAACTAACTTCATGTTTTAAATCACTAAATTGAGGATTTTTCTTTCTGTATTTCAGTAATTTTTAGGTGCCAGATCTCAACCAAGCTACCTCCCCTGACTTTGTTTTTGTTGTTGTTTTGCTTTGTTTTTTTCAGACGGGCCTCAGTAAGTCACCAAGTTACTCAGATTAGGCTCAAATTTGGGATCCTCCAGCCTCAGCCTCTCAGAATGCTTGGATTAAAGGTGTGTCCATCACACTCAGCTCCAAGCAGCTTCTTTTAAATCCAGGATTAAAGGACAATTTGGGCAGTTCTGAGCTGGACATGTACCTCTGTCTCCCCACCAGCTACCTTTCCTGAGCTCCAGCCACACACACAGACATACACACACACACACAAACACACACACACACAGACACACACACACATACACACACACATGCTGTCTTTCCTCCCCTTCCCGTTCCTGCTACAGCTGTGGCCACTTAATGACAGTCTTAAATTCTCACGACAGCCCTACTGCCCTCCTGGGTCAAGAGCAAGGTGGGAACCAGGGAGAACTTGTCCTCCCCTCTTGCCCCCAGAATCCCCAAGGAGCTTTCACAGGATGGTCACCACAAGTGGTTGGTGGTGACCCAAAGTCCACTGCACAGGGCAGCTTCTCTCTCCTGAACCCCTACCGGGGTCTGGGGAGAGACGGAGCCATGGAAACCCTCACAGATTGGTTTCCCTCTCCAGACCACATCAGGCAGGGTGGCTCTACCCACTCCCCCTTTATTTCAGGAGTAAGGAACTTGAGATTCAGAGTGGGGAGGTAGGTTTAGACCTAAGCCAAATTCACTTTGCATGGAGGATCCCAGAGGCTGGGGCAGGAGGAGTGGCTTGGCCCCAGTGAGCCAAAATGCAGGCTGCACAGTTACATTTGAACTCTGGAGGATAGCAAATAATTTCTGTATAAGTCAGTCTCAAGTGCAGCAAGAGATGCAGTTCTGCTAAAAACAATTCGTGCTTTATCTGAAAGTCAAATTTCACCGAGTGTCTCTGTTTTATGTGGCAACCTGTTCTCCCCATGAACACATTTCAGAGGCGAGGAGGGACCGGGGAGCGCGCTGACCGCCACGTCTGCCTCACGGCGGCTCCCGAGCTCCAGTCACATGGCAGGCCAACTGCGGCTGCGCCACTGGCCGCCGCTTTACACCAGGCCCCTGGCTGGGGCCAGGGCAGGCTGTCCTGCCAGGTTACCATCTCCCCCATCTGAAGATCTTTATTTCCTTTACGTTTCAGCCAGTATCCTTGTGACTGTGTGTTTTACCTTTTCCTTGTTTTTCCGATGTCAATGCACCTTAAGTAATAAAACATTTCAAGCACATGGACTGAAGGACAGATAGAACACATAGGGCCAGCCCTTGGCATCCAGAGGGATCTGTCTCAGGCTCCCTGGGGAGATCCAAATCTAAGGATGCTCAAGTCCCTTCTACAGAATGGTGTAATATTACATATGATCTACATGCATCCTCTTGGATATTATGAAGCACCTCTAGGTTACTTATAACACTGAATAAAATGTGAGTATCATGTGAACAGTCATTATGCTCTATTGTTTAGGAAAGAGTGACGAAAATAAAATCAGCAAGTTCTGTATAGATGCATTTCTTTTCAAATTATTTCCAATCAGTGATTGCTTGCATTCACGGATGGGGAACCCTGGATACAGAGGACCAGATATACTTAAGCATATTGGAGATTTCATTTCAAGAGCCCTAAGAACCATGTCAATATCAGGAAAACAACCAACAAAAAGCCAAGCCCTCGTGCAGCAGGGAGCTATGAAGCCATGAGAGTGACCGGTCAGCCTCAGACAGTAGGGACCCTTTGTCCTGTGGGTGCATGGATCAGACTGCACCCTGGATACCCCACAGCAGCCCTGCCCAGTGCTGAGCCCTGGAGTCCCACGGTTCTATCCTGAAAGGTACCTCCTGAGCTAAAGTTCACAGAGGCAGCATCAGAGGTGACAGGATGGGACAAGCTCTCACCACTGCCAGGGGACAGTCTCCTGGCTTGGACTCAAAACCCCTATTACAAAATCAAACCATTAAAAAATAGCAAAGCAGAAGCCAAGAAATTTCCCTCCACTGTCTGTTAATTTATAGTGCTGTGGGTGTCAGCAGTTTAGGAGTTCAACTATATCACATTCCAACTCAGAACCCTGCCATGGGTGTTCAGAGATGTAATCGCACATTTTAATCGAGAAAAACTGCTCTCGATCAAATTCCTTGATTTTTTTTTTTTTACAAAGAAACTGATTAAATCATGTTGGGAGGAGGGGAGCGGCAATATGAGTTTTAAATTAGTTGTAATAACACTGAGGTATGATTGTAAACCAATTTGTGCATTGTGAGTAATTACCAGGAGCGAGTTGCCTGTCCCAGCAGTTTCTGCCAACGTCTGCTCCCTGCGTGGGAAAAACGTTCGCTTTGGGCAGTGGAGGTTCAGGCTTGGATAGGAAAAAAGTCTTCGTGAGTCAGGAAAGACACACATGGGGCCCTAGAGGTTTGGAAGGGGATGGCTGACAGCTGTCTCCTTCCTCATCTAACCTCAGGCTGCTGTCACATCTGTCCCTTGAGATGTCCTGATACCACTCGGTCTGAGGTTTGCCCATGTGCCCCTCTGACCCCCATTGAAGGTGTCTGTCTGTCTGTCTGTCTGTCTGTCTGTCTGTGCACAGATAGGACTACGCTACTCATCAATGCGCTCGTCCAGCGACCCAGCCAGGGAAGAGCTCCGGACATCTCCCAAGGCGCCTGGAAGACACCTCAGGGTGCCCCAGTTAACGGACTCACCGTGCTTCCCAGCGCCTTGCCAGACCCCTGGGCCCACAAGGCTCCTGGTGCCTCTCTGAGCAGCACACGGCACTATCCAGGGCTTCTGTGAGGGACACCTGCCGGCGGTGGCCCCTCCTCTTCCTGTTCTCTCTTCTTCTTCTTCTTACCTTGGAACGCACTTCCTGTCTGCCTGCCGGCCCCACTCTTCGGGCTAAGGCCCGCGTGCATGTGCGTGTGCGTGTGCATGTGCGTGTGCGTGGTCCTACCCAGCCATAGCAGCCTGCACTTATGAATTCGTTGTGAGAAACAAGGGAAGCTGAGGTGCTGCTGGTTCTTGCCGTTTCATCTTGATTTAGTCACTTTTATATGGCTCGAAAGGCATATGCAGATTTCTGTTTCTTTATTTGTTCATTAAAACTTCAATAAAAATGTCTTATTTTGGTAGTTAATTGCCGTTTCCATTTTAATATGAAAGCGGTGCTGGCCCCCCTCCTCCGAGATCCTCCGAGTCTCTGTAAATAACCCAGCTGCTCAGAAGGACGATGTGCCCTCGCTCCTGTGCCGAGGGCCACGGTACAGCACGGGGGCACTCGCCAGGCCGGCCTGCTGCCCGCGGTGGATTTTCAACTCAAGGTGGGAACCCAGAGAAGTTTCTCTGGTTCTCTGGACCTTCTCTTGCCACTGGGAAAATGAACCGCTCTCTCTGTGTGCTTTTCTGAAGCCAGAACTGTCAGCTCAGCACTGCTCTAAACAAAACCCTGCAGGACTTGGCTGAGCTCCCAGCTCAGAGCCTGACTAGGCTGGAGTAGCATCTCCAAGAGCCAAACAGAGGCCCAAGGCTCCAAGCACAGGAGTGGATGGCAACCAACAGGCCATGCTGGGCAGGAGCGGGTGGGTACTCACCTGTGCAGGCTCAGGTCAGAGACCAGCTGGGCCGGCTGGTGGGTCTTTTACGTTCTACATGTGTGTGTGGTGGGGGGTTGCATAGAGGCCTCTTAGCAGTTCCTGGAACCTGAGGGCCAGCCTACTGGACAGCCTCATTCTATCTCTGAGCTGTTCCTGGTGCAATGTGCCCACCAGCTCTAGCAGCACGGCCCACCTAGAGAACTTGGGAATACGACTCAGAGCTCTGACTTGCCCAAGGTCCCCAGAGCTGGGATCTGTTGCTGGCACAATGGACAGAGGCTTGTGAAACCCTCTTATGCCAGGTCAGCATCAAGTAGGCACTGCTGGCTAATGCAGTTACGGGGGGGGGATCCTTATCAGAACTCTGAGCAATAAATGAGGTTTAGATTCTCTGAGACTTCTTACAGCTGCATGCTAGATGGTGGAGCATCCCTTCCTCATTGAGGACCCTCTGAGGACAGGAGCAAGTGTGCCCAGGGATGTCTTACAGGCCAGAGTGTCTTTCATGATGCAGGACATTGAGTCAGGTATGACAGAAACTCAGAGTTCTCTCAGGAATGGGTGAGCCACAGGTAGGCGGTGTATGCCAGAAGGAGCCCACTTCTGTCTCCAGGAGGCTCTGGCACCTCTGTGGTCCCCATGAGAGCAACGTGCACAGGAGGAACAAGCCCCCTGGTGGCATTTGGGGTGAGTGTGTGGAAGCAGTGAGGGGCTTGGGGCATACAGCATCTGTCTGAGGGGAGGCCAGGGTCTTGAACTATCAGGGAAGATGCTGCTGTCTTCTCTGAAATGGGACCTGGATTTAGACTCAAGTTCTTCTGCCCAGCTGCCTCTGACTCCTCCCAGAAGCCCCATTGGCATCTTAAATACAACATGCCCAAAGCAGGACTCAGTTTCCCCATCGTGTCCCTACCCTGCTGCCCTAGGCATCTCTGCAAACAGCACCCATGCACCCAGCTGCTCAGCCAAAGATCTAAGAGCGTCGAATCCTGCTTTCCTCACTGCCAGCACCCAGACCACCAGCAAGATGGCAGGGCACTGAGACACCTGCAGCACTCCTGGATCGGGAGCTCCCATCCTGTGCCCCAATAATCCTGGTTGGTTCATGGGAGTGGGGAACCCCAAAGCTCCTGTGGTTCCTGGCCTGTCCTGCTTTGGTAGTCTCACCAGGGCACTCAGCCCGGGAGGGATGCAAGCCTGGAGGTGCTTCCTGGATGACACTAGCTGAGGGAAACAAGCCACACACATCCCCATCAGATACTCAAGGGTTTGGCTCTGCAAGGGATAAGCAATGCTGTCTGAAGCTGGGGACAGGGCAGCTTGGCCAGGCCACCCACAAGTCCAGTGGATGCCTGTGCATGTCAGGAGGTCAGCAGGCAATTAATAAGCACATTGACCCCATCAACACCGTGCAAAGCCCTGAGCCACAAAGATGAATGAGACAGGAGCTGGACATGAGTGATGGGGCTGTTTTGCAGGTGTGTGGGGGCCAGTGTGAATATTTCGGTGGCCTGTGGTTTGCTTTCCTACAGTGTCCCACTGGTGGCGAGCACCCTACGATGGCACCAGCAGAACACATTATAGCTCACTTGTGGAGAATGCCCAGAGGAGGTGCAAGCCCTGGGTGGAGTTCCTGTCCACCTGGCTGCCCACCCACGGCCAGAGAGGCTGCCCTGTGAAGCCAGCTCATGGTGCTGGTGAGTGGCCACTCAGGAAGCACCCAGCCATGCCCCGGAGCAGCTGCCCACCCAGGCTCAGAAAGTGGAGAGGAAGGCAGGCCCCTGGCCCAGGGCTGGCCAGGAACCCGCAGTGCAGCCTGGAGGAGACATGGAAGGACTGAGAGTGGGAAAGAGGGTGAAGAAAAACTGAAATAAAACCAATAAGATTCTGCCAGTCTCTGGCACTGTTAGCACGTTTGCCGGTGTTGCTGATGCATCCTCCCCTGAGTGCAGTAATTCTGCCCCAGGATAAGTGTACACACAGGATTTCTGGGGGAAACTCCTAGTTCCTTGTTCTTTTTAACCTTTTAAAAAAATCATTTTGGCTCCTTTCCTTTCCTTTTCTTCTTTCTTTCTTTCTTTCTTTCTTTCTTTCTTTCTGTACTGGGAATCGAACTCACAACCTTGCACTTGCCAGGCAGGTGCTGTGCTGCTGAGCTAAATCCCTGGCTCTGATGAAATCATCAGAGCAAACTTGTCACTCCAGCAGAACTGGGGGGCTGTCGCTCGGGGGGAGACAGCACCCCCTTTCATGTTAAGTCAGACTACAGACTCCTGAAGGAAAATGCGCAGAGGAGGAATGAGACAGGAAGCTGCCTGGGCACCAACAGTCGCAAAACGAAACTGTTAAGGAGTAAAACTCATTAAGGGCCTGTGATAACACTTTATTTTAATGGTACATTTAATTCATACTTAATTCCAGTGGCGCGCTCACAGAGGCCCGCGTTCCCACACGCGCACCAGATAAATGGATTACAGTGAGCGAGGGAGGAGAGGGTGAGCGCCCGCTGGAGCCAGCGCCACTCTGCAGCGGGTGAAAAATGTTTGAACAGAATATATTTCCCATGTATGAATCACCGGCACATTTGATAACACCTTCCACTGAAATAAAACTAAAGGAATAGATCTTCCCCACACTGACACCGCGGATTAAACGGCTCTACTCTGTCTCTGTGCATACCGCTGCCGGCAAAGTTAGAATTCATTCCGGTCACACAGTCAGGGATGGGGTCAGAACCCGTCAAGGCCTGGCCGGCCACCGGGAGGGGAGGGGCTGGCAAAAGCAAGGCAGCCACACCCCCAGGACCCTGTTGCCATGGAGATGGTGACCCTTCCTGGTTAGACCCTCGTCCCCCAGCAAGGCTATGGGCTTCAAGGAACAGCTGTGGAGGTTCTGCATGGATCGGGACAGTGTGACGGGAGGAAGGCACCTGGGATGCTCCTGCCCATGGCAGTGCCCTGGAGGGGCCGGCCAAGCTGCCTGCAGACTTGCACCAGGAAGGAGCTGTGCTGCCGCCGGCGCTCTGCATTATGGATTAGGTGCAAGTTTCGAGGCTATTGAAGCAACCCAGCCAGCTGCAAAGCTAGCTGGATAGCAGACAGAGAGGCAGCCCTGTGACAGGTCTGCAGCCAGAGCAATGACCAGACATGGCGCTAGTCCCCATGATGGACAGGACAGCCAGCCAGCCAGCCCGCCCGCCCGCCCGCCCAGCCACCACTGCTGGATAGTGCTTCCTGTGTAAGAAGAGCCCTGCCCAGCCAGCATTCCCCTGCACATCCACAGTCTGCTGTCTTTCTTTAGCTTTTTTAAAATTTAAAGTATTTATTTAATTTTAAAGGAATGGGTGGGCTCTGGTGGCTAGTGCCTGCTCTGAAAGTGAGTTGTTATTTTATAGTATATTGTGCTGCTGCCACATCTCAATCTATCAAAGTCAGTGTCCCCAGAGGTGGAAAAATCAAAGCATTAAGAATAGTACCACTCTCCAGCTCCAAGCCATCTGTAGGGGGAGACGCTCCCTGCTCAATGCAATGCTTCAGTGACGCATCCACTGCGGGCAGTCGATGGGGACCAGCTTTACCACTGCCCAGCATCTGCTCAGCTGGAGACAAATGCAGGGACCTGCTGGCATGACAGAAGAAATGCACAGGGAACCAGATGCCAGCCAGCTATGGGGCACAGCCTCTGGGGTGGTTCTTGCCCCTCCTGGTGCATGCCATGGTGGGCCAGTCAAGGAGAGGCCCACTGGGGAGAGGCAGTCTTGCCAACAATTCTACCAGCTGGCAGCTCCTGGCCAACGTCCTCCCTGGACATTGTCCTCAGAGACAGTCATTTGCCCATGATCCCTAGGGCAGCCACGTCTCATGACAGGTGGGTGCCCCTTTCACCAGAGCCCCTGCATGCACAATGAGACCTGCATTGTGATGCACTGCAGTCCATCACCGCCCTCTGCCCAGTCCTGCTGTCCTCACTTTTGGCAGGTGTTGACCCCAGGTGACTTTCTGCAGGCCTGATCCTGATCCTGTCCATGAGCTCCAAGCATCTTCACGAGGAGCCATGCTCAGACCGCTTCCCCACCTCTTCCTCCTCAGATGCTCTGACCATCACTCACTGCTCAGCCAACTGCCCAGACCCATGCATCTCCAGCTAGCACTGAATGATGATCAAACAGGTGGTGGTTGGCTACAGGTGCCAGGAGAGAAATGAGACAGGAGATCAAGTCTAGTGAGTTAGAAGGAAACCCTCTGCCTGGCTTCAGAGCTCAGGTTGCACTGGTACGATTTATTCAGTGTGGATAACTTGACAACATTCTTCCAGTGACATGCCATGGGGTCCAATGCAGGGTGAGAAGTGCCACTTCCCTACCATAGAGGCCAGGGAGGTCAGGCTGCTCCTCCAAGGCAGTTTGAGGCAGCCTGGACGTGGGCAGCGTGAGGAGGGGCAGGGCTGGGCTGGCTCAGCCCGGCAGAAGCTCACTCTAATTGGCAGCAGAATCGGGCCTGTGGTGAGCTCCAGACATCCACACTGAGTACGGCGTGTGGGCTCCCAAAATGCTTATTGGAGAGTCTTGGTGCACGGGAAACTTAGTCCCAGTGTGATTTGCTCTCCTTTCCTACTCAGGAGATTAGGAGGAATGAGGACGAAAGCTCCCATCCGGACTACTCTTTATCAGGCAGAGACCCTGTCTCTCTGTCCAGAACCCAGACATACGTGCCTCTTTTTCAGAACTTCTCCTCCCCTCCCCTCCTCGAGTCCTCCTCATTCTCTAGCAGGGTCGACTCTTACATAATGTAAAGAGAGCCATCAGGATAAGAGACGCCCAGCAAGGCACCAACACCTCAGGAGCTCGTCTCTGCAGCTGGGGCTTAACCTTGCTGGGTCCTGCTGTCCAGGATGGGGACCAGGGAGCCCCCAAGCTTTGGAGCTGCTTCACTCTGCTCTGGGTTTCCCTGTCTGAACCAGGCACATTTCCGAATCAAACCGGTCCATGTTGGACGGTGGGCAGGAGAAAATGCCATGCCTAGGATCATTCTGAGGGAAGCCATCTTTTGAGGGTGATGCCAGGCACAGGAGGGCCTCGGCTCATCTCTCCTGCAAACAGATCGAGAAGCCCATGGACTGGTCATCCAAGAAGTTGCCGGAAGCAGTTTGGCCCAGTTGCAAGCAGCAAATAACCACAAGGTCCTTGCACTTTGGCTGGGCTCCCTCCAGCTACTAACCAGGTTTGACCAGCAATCCTCGGCCAAGGCCAGGGTCAAGTAGGGCCTCAGAGATGTTATTATTTCTTTAAAATCACGGGAAAATCATTAACTTTTAGGACCAAAGTAGAGTCCTCCTTATATCCCTTCTGTCATAAAATACACTTTTCATTGATTTTTTGATGTAGGGAGGGGCCATGCAGGGCCAGGAAAATAGGATGCAGCTCTACCTTCAGCTGTGGTGGCCCTGGCAAGGCTCATCTTAGTGTCCCAGCTCAGTCCCCAACTGCCCCTGGCCCCTGCCACACAAGGAGGGAAGCACAGGGCTGCAGCCATGTGCAGGAGCTAACACAGCCCACCTGGGCTCAGCTCTCATGCTGGCCTGGGAGGCAGTGGCTATGGGGCTGGGTCACTATGCTGGGCATGGCCTCAGGCACCCCAAGGGGTGGTACCCATCATTTCTGCACGTGACATTGGTGGCCTGAGATGGGGAGGTCCCTCAACCTGGGGCTGCTCCCTGCAATACCAGGCTTCTGATGTGGTTCCTTCCAACTCCCCAAAGCAGAACTGCTGTCTGCTCCTATGCTACCTGCGGCACATGTGAAGTGGGCAGCCCCCTCCTAGGGCCCGATGGGAGCTGACCAGTCCAGTGGCCTTGACCATCAACCCGGGCTGAAGCGCTACATTTGCTCTCTGTCCACCTCCTGGAGCCTAGGGGTGAACAGGGCCAGGTGGGGAGCCCCATCCCCACACAGGTGCCTCTTTCTCCTCCCTGCCTCAGGGCTGAGGCTGTGCATCTGGAGACACAGCAATGGTCCTCTAGTGAGTGTTGCAAGCCACTCCAGCTGCTACCATTGTCTTGTTCTCAGCAATGACTGTCAGAGCCAGACATGTGTCACCAGATGACTGAAGACATAACTGTATCCCCTCTACCCGAGAGGTCTCTGGTGCAAAGAGTGTATGAAACTGTCCCTTGGCTTCACCCCCAACCCCGCCTCTCCCCTGAGAACACCTGCATGGGGACAGAATGATGATGTCACTGAAAATTGCTGTCCTGGGTAAAAAGTCAGCTGGGGCACAAATGCTGGTCCCCTCTAGGACTGTGAGACGTCCCTCCTAGAGAGATTTGGACGTGCAGGAGAATACTGTGTCTGGGCCCTGGGCCCAGGAGAGCCGGGTCCCCGCTCTGGTCTTGGAGCCCCTGACTCGTGCCTGGTTTCATGAGCCTGAGATCTATATGCTGGTACCTGAGCATTGGTACTTATTCATGCACCTATTACTCACTCAAACACACTAGCACACACTCACATTCATACACTCACACATACTTGTACATTCATACACTCCTCTTACAAACACGCTCCCCTGCTCACTCACGCCATCCGCATCCTCCAGTTGTCCCAGCTCACAGAACCAAGCACCTGCATGCAGACACCAAGGACTCAGCTTCAGAGGTGGTGAATGTGGGCTGGTCTCTGACACAGGAGTCCCCGATGGGGAAGGCACCTTCTTCCCCTGTCCCAGGGGTACGGCAGGGGGCCTCGGGGATGAAGGAGAAGCAGAGTGCGCTGCCTGGGCCAGCCTGGCACCCATCCTCCTGTCTGAGTGACTTCCGGGGACCCATCCTCCCATCCTCCCGGACTGTGTGCCGCACACCTGGGGCTCTTGACTACCTCCAGGCCCCCCAGCAGACATGTTGGGGATCCGGGGAAGGTAAGGAGTACTTTTCTACCTGGCATCTGGGTTTGGAAGATGCTGTTACATTCTGTTTAAGACAGGCATGTCCAGGGTGCTGTGAATAAATAACCTGTTCCTTCAATCCAGATGAGGAAGCGGCCCCCAGGCCAGATTCCAAGGAGCCTGGCTTTCCAGGACCCTGAGAGCCTGGGTCTCCCTCTACCCTGCTTTCCCTGGCGTGGGAAATGCATGGACGGCGGGGCCGGGCCTGCTGGCTAAGCTCAGAGGTCCCAGTGCCGTTCACCTAGTACTTCGGCTCTGGGAGGTAAGACATTCCTGCTGCTCCCAGGACCACTCAATCCACAGAGCAAATGGCCTAGGAAATGCCCGGCCACTGAGTGTGGGCAGAGGGATGCAGAGCCACTTCTGGGTGGTCCAACAATGCCTGTGCTCTTCCCTTTGCAGTGAATGTGAGAACCACACATCTGAGATGCTGGCTCCCTGCACGGAAGAAGCCAGGGCTCAAGTCCCTGCTGCAGTAGACACCCCACACTCAGCACATGGCAGAACATGCACATCTGTGCCTCCCCACCAAGATCTGCAGGTGCCAGTCCCCACAGAAAGCACTTCCTCCGTTAATGCAGAAAAGCACCAATACGATTATCATCCCCAAGTGGGCCAAGGAGATGTGCAGACCCACCAAAGCCACAGGCGGAGCCAGGCAGATGTGCACAGACCCACGCCACTCAGCACCAGTCACTGAGCACAGCTCTACCACAGCGAGCTGTGCTATGTCCCCTCCAGCAGTGTCCTTACCCCGTGCCCTAAAAAGCACCATCACTGGGTGATCCTGCATCAGCCAGTCCTGAATCCCATGACTTTGCCTCTGTACACTGGACACTTCCTGTGGCTGGGCAGTCCTACCCACTATGTCCACTCAGGAAGTATGGCCTGGTCTGCTCCAGCCTCCCCCAGACCTCCAAGATGGTCTTGGAGTTTGAGCCTGACCCTGCTTTTGAGCAAGGCAGGAAGGAGGTGACTAGGCAGAGGTGACCAAATGGGGTCCATGTCTCAGGCTTGGCTGGGAGCATTCACCCTCTCCCTGGCAGGCATCAGGAGGGGCACACTGGCAGCACGCATGGGCATGCAGCAGACACTGACATGAGGTGGGAGCCCAGCTTCTCTCTGGTCAGTGTGTGAGGTCTGGGTGTGGCTGTGAACCAATGCAGGGTGACACAGTGCAGGGACAGAGTGGTGCTGACTCGCAGGAATGGAGGTCACTGGGTGAGGAAGAATGCGGGCCAGAGCCCAGCCTTGGAGCTGAACAGGGCAGCTGGCTCAGACTTCACCTCACTAATGGAGGCGAGGTGAGCATGGACTCTCGCAGGGAACCAGCGGCCTGGTCTCCCGAGCTCTCTGGTCCAGTCACAGGGTGGGCAAGGGGATCCAACATGTCCACTGGGCAGTCAGGCTGCGGTCCCCACTGCGGCCCTGCCCTGAGATTCACGTGTCCCCCATATGCTCACTACCAGTACTGCAGAGACCCAGTCAGTGGCCATGTAGAGCCATTCCATGTAGAGAACACAGAGCAGCGAGGAAGGGGCTGGGCAGGGTGTCCCACCTGGCCCGCTGCAGGCCCAGGAATCTTCACGGGAAAGACCGGTAGTGGCACCAGGCTCTACCTGCTGTGGTTCCACTCAGCTGGGGACGAGGACCTCAAAGTTCCGCACAGGGTGGGTGAGGGGGCCAGGAGGGCACTGACCCAAATATACACTGGGCTTTGTACATGCTCTATCCGGAATCTTCCTTCTAGGAGGGTCTGGGGCACCAGCAACAACAGACATTGGGCTCACTTGGACAGCTCCGCCAAACCAAGATCCCCAAGAGGAAGCTGGGCCACTTGCCAGCAGGCATGGCCACCTGACCGTCCTCCTGCCCACCAGCGACCCAGTCTCACCTGCCACCTGCATCATTTCCCTGCGGTTCTGTGTGAGGAGTTCTAAGCTGGGGGCAGGAAGGGGCGCTGGAGTGTCTGGCTGGGGGTGTGTGGCTTGCTCCGGGTCCAGGTGGAACACTGGCGAGTCCCCCTCCTCTGAAAGCGATTGCATTTCCATGCGGAAACAGGGGTGTACAATGGATAAGACCTCGGAAAACTCATTAAGCTAATTGGCTGCTGCGGAAGACGCAGGCCAGCAGACACAAACTGGCAGGGAGGACTCTGCCCATTTGCTTTAGCTCAGATTGAACCGGAGCAAGCAGGAATCAAGTGCTGCTGCACCCAGGTGCCTGTGAGCAGGGGCTCGCACCCCCGTGTGCAGCTCACACACGCTCACCCTCGCAACCCCGCTGCTGTGAGTGCGGCTCTTCCTGGCTTTCGCCTCCCTAGGTGTGTCTTGCCGCAGGAACACTATGCACGCACAGGAGGTGAAAGACTGCGGTTCTGTGGGAAGCAAAGGGTCCTTTTTGGAAAAGATCTCTGGCATGGTATCTTTGCAGTCTGCGCCTCTCTGGTGTATTTAATGTATGTTTGGATTTAAAGGCCCTCTATTTACATGCCACGTTCCAGAGCCCTTTCACCTCCTCCATCCTGGCTTCCTTCTTTAGCAGCCCTGAGCTGCCGGCTTCACCCTTTTCCCCTGCTCCCACCCTGCCGGTCCATGCCCCATGCTCCTTGCCAGTGCCCAGTGCCCAGTGCCCAGTGCCCAGGGCTCCCCCAGCCAGCACACCAGCTCTGTGCCATCGAGAGTCACTTCATGTTCCCGCAGTCCCTGGGTGCCTGAGGACACAGCCCTCCTGCCCTGGTCACTTGGTCAAGACAAGTCTTCTCCAGGAGATTCCAGAGACAGGTAGGAAAAAAATCATTGCCCAGACAGTCGGTTAACAAGCATTGATTATTGATCAACCCACTCTGCAGAGGTTTGTGGGAGGTGGACAGGGAGATTCAGCCCCTACTTCTGAGAAGCTGCAGGCCCTGTGGGGTGACAGGAAACATTCACACTTCAAAAAATAGCACACAGGGTCTCTGAAGTGCTGGCAGTGTCAGGGCCACCAGGCGGCCCCAGAAGAAGGGTGATGCATGGAAGACTCTGGTGACCTGGCCAAGTAGGCTAAGGGACAGAGTGATGGGGTGGGGCTGACAGGAGCTTGGGACACCCTGGTGGAAGCTGCAGGGGTACAACTCTGACCCCCCAACTCTCAGATGACAACATTCCTCAGAAAGGGACCACTGTGTTCTGGAGGAGGCTGCAGGAGACCCCTTGCTCTCGTCACCATGACAGGGCCAGCCTGACGGCTTCCGTCCCAGGTACAGTCCTGGCTCTGCCCACACTGGCTGCATGGAATTCTTCACCTCACTGTGCCGGGGCTTCCTCGGGTTAAGAACTGAGCCTCCCGCCCAGCGTGGTGATGACAGTGTAGTGAAGTCCTGTGTGTACAGCACCCAGACCTGGGCACAGAGCTAGAGGTGCCTGGGCATGGTCCATATGGTGGAGAAGCAGGGGGTGAGGGACTGGGGTGGCAGGGAGAGGATAAGGCTCCTGACCAAGGGCCACATGGGGGACGTGGTCTCCAGCAGGCAGGAGCTAAAGGCTCAGATGGGGACAGGGGACTTTCCTTTCATTTTTTGTTTCACGCTGTCTCTCCATGTGGGGACAATCCAAGTACAAGGAAAGTGAGGTTGTCAGCGGTGGCTTTCTACTGCCACAGACTGCAATCTGGGAGCCGGGCAGATGCTCTTCCCTCTTGCCCAGGAGCCTCCCACAGCCTGGCAGCTCGCTGCTACCCCTCTACGGCTTCAGGCCAAGGTTGGGGTCTGCAAACAGCCAGGAAGGAATCTTTTAGGGAAATCCCTGGCCCTGGACGAGCCTCCCCTCCTCCCACAGTCTTCCCTGTTAGACCACTTCTAGAACATTGCTTCAGACTCTTGCACCCCAGGCTGGTCTTGCATGTGTATCCACAGGTATCGCGAGACACATCTATGAAGACAGAAAGACCCGGCATGGCACACACGGAGACACCGATGTGCTGAGGCTCCAGACACACACACACTCACAGATGTGCACAGCCACCACCACACACGCATACGCACACACACCCTGCTCACGACACCACTTCTGCTCTTGGCACCTCTCATGCCAAGTCATTCCACAGATGAAAGAGCTGGGGGCCGCCCCACTTGGTGAGGGCGTCAGGGAACCTGGAAAGCAGGGCTGTGGGGCTCAGATCTGGGTCGTCACTGCGCCAACCAAAGCAGGAAGCCTCAACCCAGACGGCAAGCACGAGGGAGGGGTCTCCAGCTCCCAGGGGTTGGCACCCTCACCGCCCCGTCCCTCAGGGGCTGCAGGGGAAGCCACATGCCCTGGCTGGTGCATCATGGAAAGAGGCCCCTGCCCCGCCCTCCACCTGAGCCGTGTCACTAGGTGAGGGCAACCTGTCCCCCAGCTCCCAGGGAAGCCCGAGATCAAGGCCTTCCACCAGGCCTCTGCTTGGCACCGGCGTCATGCTAAGTGACAGCCCCCATGCTCCTCTGGCAAGGGTATGTCTCTCCCTCAGCCCCGCGAACATGCTTTCGGTTCGCTTAAAATTGGCGTAAACGGATGAGCTGTTAGGCTGACGACAGGTTTTCATAATTACCTTAGTACATTCAGCTCTGCTCTGACACATAGAGGAGGGAGCCCCGTGCTGGACACTCCAGGGGCAGCCCTGGCACGCACCCACTTTGTGGGGATGGGGGCCCGCAGAAGCAGGAAGAGTCACTGTCTCCTGAGTGGCTCTGCCTCCACCCCTCATCCAGGGAAGGCCTGTCTGAATCCTGACTGCTCTACCCGCCACCCTAGAGCGCCCGCTTCCCAGCTTGCCAGGCATGGGGGGCAGCGTAGGCCCACTGGGGAGACCAAGCCTTGGTGAGGCAGGAGTGAGAGAGGCCTGTATTTCCCTCCGTACTGTAGGTGGAGGGTGTGTTAGAATAACCCCGAACATTTTGAGGCTGAGTTTGTCAGGGCATTGGGCTCCATAGGGCAGCCCTGCAGTCACTCTGGGGAGACCCCCTTTCTCATCCCCTGGGAAGGTGACACTGGTCAGGGTCTAGGTGGGGCGCTGGGAAGTCACCTCCCTGGGCACCCGTCCCTCCATCCTTAGGCCCCTTCAGTCCAGACCATGCTTGTGTTAACGCAGCTATTTTACACAATTATCCCAAGCTTCCAGGATCGGGCCTAATAGATAACATTTGCTAATTACAGCATATTGATCTTGGCCTGCTGAGTGTGACCCTTCCCCTGCTGAAGTTCTGGAGGGGCCAGGCCTTCCTCTCCATAGCAGTGCAGCTCAGGGTGGGGTCCAGTGGTCCTGACAGCTGTTACCCTTTGACTGGACAGGTCCAGGGACTCGGCCCAGGGTGCCCTGCCTCAGGAGGAGCCATGAGTGCCACTCCAGCCCAGTGCCAGCTCTGGCCATGCCTGATCTGGGAGGGGGCTCCCCACCTGAAGGCATCCATCCATCCCAGACCTGCCCACTGCCCACCTCATCTGTCACTTCCAGCCCCCATTGTGGCCAGGGCCATGTGATGACCACCCCATGGTGGAAATGACCTGTCCACTCCTGGAGCGGATGTGATCTCCCAGTATGAACAGAGAGGCTGAGGGCTGCGCCTCTGGATTCTACCCCCTTGGTTCTGTTTTATTCTACCATGCCCTGAAATTCCCCCGAGGCAGCTGAGTGTCTCCCGTCTCCCTGCTGTCACAAGGCTCATGTTTCCTGCGGGAAGCACCGTGAAGACTGTTCTAATCTGCCATGGGCTGCTGGGGACACACACAAACCCCCAGCCTTGGGAGCCGTGGAAATACAGGCACAGGGATGTGGCCACCCATGCTGGCCTTGTCTGCAGCCTGCCTTGTAGGTGGGAGCCCCACGGCTCAGCCCCCCCAGATCCCAACAGACCTGTGTGCCCCCAAGATAGATTCTTCAGGCCACATTCCACGCCCTGATCTCATCCCAGGGATTTCATGTTTCCTGGGCCACCAGGAAGCCCCCTGGTCCCCATATGCAACCCAAGTCCCCCTGTTATGCCCACAGAGGAACCAGGATGGTCCCCAAAGTCAGCACAGATCTGAGTGCAGCAGTACCCCCCCATTTCTTCCCCTGACCTCTCTCCCCAGCTCTGCCTTTTGCTTCCCAATTCACATCCTTCCCCTCCTGGAGTTTCCCTGCTGTTCTCCTGAAACCCCAAAGCAGCTCCCTCCCCTGCTGGGCCACAACCTCCTCATCTTCCCGTCCACCCTTCCGCAGCCCTCAGCGTCTGTCTGCAGCGCTCTGGGCCTGCTGACCCCCACTCACGACGCTCAGCCCTGCTCCCGTCTCCCCCACCTGCCAAGGCTTTCTCCGGCACGAGGGGCCGATCTTACAGCACAAGGATTTAATTGCATGTCAAAATTAAATCTCTTTTGATGAAGAACAATTCAACTACGGCTCTGCCTAATCAAATTAACAAAGTCTTTTTTGATTTTCAATTATCTTCTTCACAGGAACTCTTTATCCAAGGTGGCGCTCGACAGGCTCTGCATTCACAATGAGAGGCCCCGGGCTAGGCGTCCAGGCGCTGACCGGACCCGGGCCGTCCACTGCATGGAGCCACCCAGGAGCCCCCCTTCCTCGGTGCCAGGCCGGGGTAGGCAGCAAGTTCAACGTGAGATTCGTCCTCTGGAAAGGGAGGGAATCGGGTGGGGCAGGCATTGGGGGCACAGGCTGGAATTCAGCGGGCGATTGACACCGTGGGAGGAATTGAGGTGGGTGCCTTCGCTCTGCCCTGGCACCCTGGCACTCCGGTGGCCAGCTTTCCAAGCACCCCAATTAGTCCTCTATCCTTTAGATCACTCTCTGAAGTGCCTGTAATTGGTTGGCAATTATAGGTTCCTGCCTCAAGACCGGGGCGACCTATGGGAATACGACATGAGTCAGGACGTACGGTAACACTCCCTGTAGTCACGTTGAAAAGGCACAAAGAAGTAGGTGACGTTACTGTTAGTAAGTATCTGCCCCAGCCCCGTGTACCTTCAACAAGCAATCAGCGCAGAAACTCTGGGGGTTTACTTCGAGGTGCACCCGCCGCCAGCTCCCAGCCGCTAAACTGGGCGGTAACTTCTAGACCAAGAACCCCTGTGGGTCCGGCAAGTGGGATGGCTTTTGGCTTCAGGATCCCCATTGTTGGTCTCAGGGATCGGGGTTCAGGAGTGCTGCGTAGATGCTTGTCGCATAGGCCAATAGCCAACGAGGGGAGGGTGTCGGGAGCAGGATTCTCCTTAGGGAAGTGTCCCCACTCCTTTCCTGTTTCTTAACCGTGGGGTCCCCCACCAATGGGAATCTCCAAGGCAGGGCTTGTTGCCTTCCTTTCCCATCCCCAAACTCTAGATCTCTCTCCCTGGACTCAACACCTCGGGGAAGGTTACCTGGAAATGAATCTAAGAAGGGACCATGGGGGCACCCAGGAAGGTGAACCGAAACCCCGTGTCACCGTCACTGCTAAACATGCAGAACTTGGCAAAACGCCCCCATGACGTCCATTTCTCCCCAGTGCTTCCTGAGTCCAGCCCTACAAGCACCTGGTGGGGGGGCGGTCCAGAGAGAGTCAGCTCACACACAGGGGACCTAACAAAATCAGAGAACTTGTTGGATCTTAAATGTATGCCCCAGTGATCCAGACACCCCTGGACGCCTGGATTGGCTTCTTCAAGGCCACCATGCTCCTAGCAGTGGGAGCAGATGGGACAAATTCTGTGTGGCAGGCCCTGGGCCCCTGCTGTGGGTGGAAACCAGTCATCTGTTGACAGCCGGCCTGTAACCCAGGAAGACACGCTATACTCTCACCCTCTCCTGTTTGTGGCTTAACAATCATGATACCAAAAAACCTCACTCTTGCATGATAGTGGTAGAAAAGGTGCGCTTTCCCAAAGCACGCGTGTGTCGGTTACTGCGTGGTCGCTGCTCTGGGATCGTCCCTGTGCAGGATCCTCGGCCAGGATGGCCAAAACACAAACAGGGGCTGCTCTAACCTGTGTGGAAATGCTTGCTGGGGAGCCCAGAGCAGAGCTCCGGGGTTAGAGCTGGTCTCCCTGATACAGCACTCATCCCCGAGGCCCAGAAGTGTGTAGGTCGGAACGGTTCAGGGAAATGCACTCTGGGGACCGCTTTAGAATGCCTGAGACCGGGCCCCAGGCCCTCACAAGCCACTCTCTCTGCAGTGGGGCTGCTGGGAGGTAACTGCTGTCCACCTGAAAGCTGCTGAGTGGCACAGGCGGCGTCCCGTGGCTGCAAGAGATCTTCTCACCTGTGCAACACGCAATACCGGCTCAGGCTCCTGGAGTCCCAGGGATGTGCCCTCTCCTTCCCAGGCCGCTGCGCACCCAAGGGCAGCACCAGACTAACTCGTGTGCATGCGTGTGCATGTACATGCTGCATGTATGGTACGGTGTGTGCACACTATACAATCTCTGCACGCATGTCCACATGTGTACTGTGTGTGCACTATGCAGCAGGTACAGGTTTGCATGTTCACTCTGCATGCATGTGCACATGTAGGTACATGCATATATAAGTGAATCGCATGAGCTGTGTGTGCATGGTACTGTGAGCACATGCACTCATGTGTATCTGTTGTGTGTGCACTGTACAGCACGTGCATGTTTGCGTGTATGTGTGTGCTGCATGGTGTATGTGTATGCAGTGTGCCAGCAGGTGTTCTAACCACACAGGCTTCCCACTGCTGTCCTGTACCCTGGGTCCCCACACTGCATGCGGGCTGTGAGCCAAGGGCTCTGTCACTGGCTGGGCTTGGCAGGAATGTCAGGCCCAGGCCCAGAATGAGGTCTTTCCAGGGCCTCAGCAGTGCCCAGTCGTGGCCATGGCTATGGAAGGAATCAGAACCCATGGACACCCCTCTCCCGGGAGCTCTGTCCAACAGCATTCATCTCCCAACCCACAGAGCCCCTTCCTCCCTGCTCCAGCTGGGTCCAGATGCCCTGCACCCCTGCACTCCTCTCTCGGTCCCCAAAGCTCGGCATTTTTTAAAGAGGAGACTTACTTTTAAAAACCTTTGTTTTAAAAAAGTGGGACTTACGCTGCTGACTCTGAGTGTTCCTGCCCCAGGCTGGCCAGCAGGCAGATGACCACTTGTTTGCTCCCCCTTGCAGCTATGCTGTCCCTAGTGCCCACACTGGGATGGCCCCAGCCAGGCCTCTTGGCAAGAAGGCGGGTGGTGTCTTCCCCGTGCCCGCTCTGGCCCACATCTCCTTCCGCCAGGTGCCTCTGCAGCCACATGACCCTCCTGTCCCAGCATCATTTCTACAGGGTGGGACCCCCCCACTCACATCAGTGCCACCGCTGTCCCGCCTCAGTTCCCCGAGGCCTCAGAGGGTGCTCCTTTGCTCTGTCTAGCACCAGTTCTCCCTGCACTGGCTGCACCCGGCTCTTTGCCTCTTGTCATACGCACGGCAGAGGGCCACCCCACCTTGGGGCTACCCACCTCCTGCCCCAACTCTGTACCTCCTTCCGGGGGCGGCAGTGTGGAGGAAGGGAGCCTCCAGTGCGTGACACGCCTCCCCTCCCTTCTCAGTCTCTTCATACCATTTGTGACAAAGTCTCAGACTGCCTGTGGGGTAGGAGAAGACAGGGACTGGTCTCCCGAGGAGAGGGGAAACTTCTCCAGGGAGGAGAGGGAGGAGACTTCTCCAGAGCTGGAGCTGCCATCCACAGGGTCATCACTCCGACTCAGGATTCGCCTGCAGTCCACACGCGAGCCAACCCCTCCGTCCCGCGCCCTCCCTCACCAGTGTCTTCCTGCTGCTTCTGGCCAGGTGGAACTTTCTATTGTCAGTTTCAACTCAAGAACCACTTAGAGCTGAGCACTGTGCGCACTCCGGGAGGCCAAGGCAGGAGGGTCATGCGTTCAAGTCCAGCCTGGGTAGTTTAGTGACTTTGTGAGACCCTTTGTCAAAATAAAAGGTGGAGGGGCTAGGGATACAGCTCAGCAGCACAGAGCCTGCCCAGCAAGCACAAGGTCCCCAGTTCGTTTTCCAGTACCAGATAAATAAATGAATATAAAAAATGGAAAGCGGGCTAGGGATGTAGCTCAAAGCAAAAGTCTTGGGTTCAATACCCAGCCCCACATTAAAAAAAAAAAAAAGATTCTAGAAGGCTGAGGCAGGAGGATCACAAGTTCTAGCAAACCTGGCAACTTAGTGACTTAGGTGAGACCTTGCCTCAAAATAAAAACAATTAAAAAAGTTGGGGCTGTAGCACATTTCAGTGCAAAAAGGCCCAGTACTGAAAAACCAAACCAAACCAAAGAACTTAAGCATCACCCTGTTAACGGAGAGGTCTTCCCATCAGCTTCTACAATGGGATAAATTGGGCTGAGATGGGGAGCAGACGCTCCCGGATTCATCTGCCTGGCATAGGCAGAGGGGCTCACCCCAAGTTCCCCGTGTGGGTCTCGCACAGGCTCAGTGGTTGGAGCTGAGTGAGGCGTCCTGGGAGGGACCTGAAATGCGGCTCCCCCAAGGCAGGACAGATGATAGGGTGCCCTCCCATGATTCAGCTCTCAGGGGCCCAACGAGCATCGGTGAGTATTTGACAAATGAGGAACTCAGGCCGGGAGAGATGGAGCTAGGGGCCCCAGAGAGATGCCAGAGGGCAGTGGCTGAGGAGTCTGGAGCACAGCCCCGCCTATCCCTGAGCCTGTGAGCCCCAAGCTGGGTGCCTCTGGTGCTGGCCAGGGAACTGGCAAAAGCACAGGCAGGGCACGTGCCCGCCTTTGGAAGGCTGTGATTACACACCCACCTCCATGCCCACCTCTGGCTTGGGGTCTCCCCTGAGTGCATGGGGGGTGGCTTCCCCAAGGGCTGTCTGCTCACACCACTCCTGGGGCATCTGATTCCACAGCTCTGGGCTGGGACAGGGGATTCACATTTCTAGCAGCTGCCTGGGTGAGGCTGCCCTGCGGGGCTGCAGACCACATGTGGGAACCCATGTTGTCATTCAGTGGCCTGGTCCGGTTGGTTCAAAGGATGCCAGGAAAGAGCAGTAGAGAACCTAGGAGGTGGGGGTCGGCTGTAGTCCTACAGAGCTAGAGTCAAGTCAGCTATCTGGTCACACAGCAGGGCCCCTGCAGCTTAGGGGAGGGAGGCCCTGTGGCCCTTAGAGCCCATGCATATGCGTCTCCTGGGAGATCCAGCAAGGGATCAGCTGATGCTGGGGGTCAGCGGGAGGGGAGTCAGGGCTTGGAGGGTCCATGGACCTCCTGGATCCCATGCAGATGTCCCAGAATGCCTAGAGGTTCCTCCCATACGTCCCTCTGGTCTGCGCTCCAGGGTCCTTGGGCAGGTAAAAGCCGGCATCCCTGCCAAGTTCCTGCAAATGTCACCCATGGATTGCTCTGGGCCTGGGCCTGTCTCCTAACTGCTGCTGTCTTCACTGTGAATGTGTGGTCCCGGGTGGGGCTCAGTCCAAGGGTCCCAGGACCACTTACCCATGGTGGCTGCCCAGTGCATCCAGCTCAGACACACACTCTCCACTCACACATGTCTCCTTCTAAATCTGCCAGAAGGCAGTGCAGGGCAGGGGCCCATGCAGTGGGAAACCAAGCCAGTGTGCGGTCCAGAGCCCTCAGCAGTGGGCATCTTTCTGTCTGAGCCTGTGGGGTGACCTGTCTCTTCTCCAGCCCAGGTAGGAGGACCTTTAGTCTTTATGGTCCCTAGCAAGGACCTGACCTGCCCTCCTGCAGCCCCAGCCAATTCCAGTTGGTTCTCCCATCTTTCCTTTAAGTCTTCTCATTGCTACTGCCTGGGCCATCCTACCGGTGACAGTGGCCAGGACACCTCCACCTGGGCCCTGATTCATGCATTGAGACGACCCCAGCCTCCTGGCTTCATGTCACCTCCTGCCACCACAGTGAAACCAAAGCTCTCAGCGTAGTAGCTGTGCCTCTCACCCAAACGCATAACAACCCATCTGAAGACCAGACCTGAGAAGGAGGCGTAAACTAAGCACACCTAGGCCCCATGCCTGCGGAAGTGGCAGAGAACTGGACTTCCCTGGGCTTTTGTTTCCTTATCTTAATTACGGGCATCATGATAATGCCTCCTGGTGTCACTGAGGCAGATTTTGAGTTGACCCATGCACAGCCATCAGGCGGCTCTCAATTTGACTCAAAACTGACCATGCAGGATACAGTCAATTGGGAAATAAAGCACGTGTGCACCTGTATGCATGCGTATATGTATTTGCATGTGCGTGTACATGTATGCTTGCATTTCCATGGGAATTGAGGAGTATGCTGAAGCCACCAGGCCCCGTGTGACAACCAGTAGGTATGTTTTTGAACCTCAGTTTCTTTACCTGCAAAAGAAAGAGCCTGGTGGGACAACCTGCCGCCCTCCTTCCCGGATGCCAGGCTGGCTGCGCTGTGGTTGCAGAGGACCTGTGCTGCCACCTGGTGGGAGGAGGTATGTACAGCAATCTTCCCACCAGGGCAGGGCTGGGAAGGTTTCCTGGGGGTACAGATGGTACCCGCAGCGTAGGACCTACGCCAGTTCCCGGGCCTCTCTGAGGCGCGCCATCCTGCCCTGTGGAGGGGAGCTAGACCTAGGTCCTCCGAGGCGGCATGAGTGTGAAGTGAGAAGCTACGAGAACAGCTCTGGGAGCGCTGCTGCCCTGCTTGCCGTCTACGGAGGGTTGCTGATTGCTCCGAGCCCTGTGGGTTGGTCCCCGCGGGCTTCTCCCCCCTTGCCTTTCCCTCCTCCTGTTTTTTCCCTCCATCTAATTTTTGCCCTCCTATTCGACAGTCGGGACGAGGAAAGGTGCCCGCGAGAGAGACGAGGGGACCACGGGGTCCTCCTGCGGGGGTTGGGTTGTGCCATAGGCTCTTCCCGAGCGCCGGCGCCAGCGGCAGACGGCAGCAGCTCGGCGCGCAACTCTGTGGCTGCTGGGCTGGAAAGTCCCGCTCCGCACTTACTGCCCGGGACCCTGAGTACGGGGGGGGGGGGGTAACCCTCGGGGCGTCGCAGAGTTGTGGGACTCCTGCAGTCCTGAGCCCAGGCCGGTGCACAGTCCTCCAGCTCCCTCTCCGGAGCAGGCGGGCCTGCCCTTCCCACCTACTTGAAGTTAGGCACCATCACGTGACACGCTTTGACCAATGAGGTGAGAGTGGGCGTGTCGCCTCTGGCAGAGGCGGTGGGGGGCAGCCTGCGGGTAATTGCTCCAGACGCCACAGCAAGACAGACTGACCCAACAACCCACAATCCAGCCTGAGCCAGAAACATCTGATTTTTTTCCCCCCACAGTGATGGCGTTTGAACCCGGGGGCTTCACACTGAGCTACATCACCAGCCCTTGTCTGTGTTTTATTTTTGGCAGTGTCCCCCGAGTTGCCTAGGCAGTACTCAAACTTGTGATCTCTCTGCCTCAGCCTCCCAAGCGCTGGGGTCACAGGTATGCACCCTCGCACCTACCTCCACAAACCTGTACTTTTACGGAACTTTGACTTGAGGCTGCTTGGTACTGAGCACAGTCCGGCGGGTGAAGCCGGACACGCCCTCCGCCTCCAGCGCGTCTCTCCCGAGAAACAGCAGCGCCTCACTGCTCTGCGCTTGCTAAACACGAGCTGAGGAGCGCGCGCTTTCGTTCCCGAATCCGGAAGACCAAGCAAGGGCGCCAGTAAAATTCCAAAGTACCCAGCCAGCCACGATGCGGGCGAGAGATGAGACAAACAGGTCTCCGAGCTGTTTTCCCCAAACACTCAGAAGCTTTTCAGAGACCGAGCTGGAATTTCACGGCTCAGCCTGGGGGTCCGCGCGCGGGGGTTCCTGCCAGCGGCAAAGCGGCAAAGGCCGAGGTCGCCTCTCTTTCCCCAGCGACGCCCCCCCCCCCCCACTCTCTGCACCCACTTCACCTGACTTGGGTGTCCTTCCTCCCCGAAGAGGGAGCGGCGGCTCAGAAAGGTTCTGCATGTGTGGTCCCTGGTGCCACCTGGTGGCGCTGTCCAGCACTGCTCCGAGCAGCGTGTCCTGCATCTGCAGACCTAGGACGCGGGTGGGAGACACAGACGCCAGCGGGAGAAGCAAATGATGGAAACGAACTGCACCAACACACCCGTCACCGCAGCACCCTGGGAGGCTGAGGCAGGAGGATCACAAGTTGAAACGCAGCTGGGGCAACTTCGTGACTAAGCCTTGTCTCAGAATTTTAAAGGGCTGGGGGTGGAACTTAGTGCAAAGGCTCTGAGATGGATCCAGTACCAATTTTTTTTTTCCAAAAAAGGAGACAAACTGGAAATATGCTGCCGGTACCCACAAGTGGCCCTGCCTGGCCTGAGCAGTCTGGCCTGAGTGTGGTGGTCCAGGCGGGCCCCGTTTCTCACTACATCGCTGAGCAGTCCGCTCCCCTGGCCCTAGAGCCCACTCTGTGCTCCACCGCCAGGCTCCTGCCCTCTGCCAGCCGAGGTGAAGGACCCGGCTGTCTGCTGCTCTGTCATATTCCGAACCTTCGTGGCTGCCCAGACACCACCCAGTCCTCAGCTCCTGAGCGGCCCCTTGTGGCCCATTCAGGAGTGTGGGCCACGGGTCCCTGCTCAGTGTCACGACAGTGGCAAGCCCCAGTGAGAGTGCTGAGCCTGGCTCTCCCCTGTACCGCTCACAGGCTGCACCGGGCAGTGGGTGGCACAGCCTCGAGGTGAGTGTGAGCCGATCAGGAAGCAGCCCCTGCCGCAGTGGCCCTCCAGAGTGGGCCACCTCTCTGAGAAGGGACGGGGCTCGGGTTCTTGTTCCCTGGGAGTGGTGAGGACCGGCTGGGGGCCTGAGATGCTGGTGCTGGATGGGGTAGGGGGCTGACTCCGGGTCCTGGCTCTCCTTTGCCTTGGACTCCCGGACCCAGCAGGGTGACCCACAGAATGGGTGCTTAAGGCACAACAGGGTGACTGAAAGATGTGATAAGTGCTTAAATCTTTAAAAATTCATCACAGTGAGAAGACACGCTGCCAAGAAAGATGGGATAAGTGCTTAGTGCGTTCAAAACCTAGGGGGAATATTTTGAGGGGGGTTAATGGTTACATGTCCTTTATCATGGAAAGACGGTAAGTGCATTCGATGTGAGTGGGACTATTTTGAGGGCGATTCATGGCAATGTGTCTTTTACCATAATAATTTTTTAAAAAAATACAAGCATTATTTGCTTAGGGCCACAGATGCCCTTCCTCCTACCCCCTGGTTGCAGGACCTGGTGGCCAGGACCTCTGGCAGAAAGGAGTCACCCATTGACTGGCAGGATGGGCTGGCCGAGCTCAGACAGAGCAACCCACCATCCAAGCTCCCCATCTACACACTGGAGGCCCCTGGCCCCTCGCTGGGAGCTACCCAGGCCACAAACATGGCCCCTGTGCTCCCGACTCACCGCTTTCCTGACCATGGGTTTTTGAAACATCAAGTCCTATGGAAAAGAGCACCAAAATGCTGGGTGTGATCCAAACCCTCAGAACCGTCAGACGCAGCCAAGTTCCCGGGTTCCCAGCTGCCCTCCTGAATGGAGAGGACTCGCTCTCCACAGCAACACCATTTCCATCCAAGTGAGTTGCTATTCCCTTAAGAGGCTTGACCCTGCTATGAGTTAAGATAAGCCTGTTGAAATTCTGTTCGCACGCTGACTTCCCTATTAAACTGTTCTGGGCGAAGCTGAGCTAGGGGCTGGGCCCGCTGGTCATGAAGCCCGATGTGGGGAAGCTGATGGGTCCTCACTGGCTTCTGCTCCCTTACAAATTGATCTGGCAGCTGAGAAGAGGCCACAACCTCAAGGAAGCAGGGGCAGAAATCTGTCCTTACCAGGAGCTCCAGGGCTCCAGGAGCCTCAGCTGACTGAATCTTGTACACAGTGTGACGTCAGCGCAGGAGAGTGCAGCATACTCTGGGCCAGCATGGGCAACATGCGCTGGGTGGTGGATTTTCCAGTTCTGGGGCTTCAGGCCATCGAGTCCTGGTTCTGTGTCCCCCAGGGCACCCCAGAGCAGATGATATCACAGGGGTTCAGAGATGAGGCCGAGAGCCTAAGCAAGGTCCCTGAACTTTTGCAGGCCCACAGGCAGGGATTTTTGGCAGCCATGTGGTCAGCAAAACCTCTGCAAACAGAGGCAATGGGGGAGTGCTAGGGGTTGCAAGGCTCCTGGGCATGGCTGTCCCAGGGACCCTCCTCCTGGGCTGAGCCACAGGAAAGGTGGAAGAGGCGGGAGATGTGTGCAGAGACACCACGGAGTGAGCCAGCAAGGCCAAGGGGAAGGCGGGCTGGAAACACCAAACTTAGAAATGCTTGCACACAGGGCCTCTCTACCATGCAGGGGACGCTGGGTAAGGTGAGCAGATGTGTTTGGTGGTCACTGCTGGGGATGGGCTCTGGGCAAAGCTGGGGAGGCAGCAGGGCACCAACATGGCACCGGAGTGTTCATGGCAGAGAAGAGTCAGACCCGGGTGTTGGCAGTGCTGAGCTCAGAGCTACCCATAGAGTATCACAAAGTACAAGGTAACAATGACAGTCACACAGGGACACTTTGCAGTGTTCCCTAAGGGCCAGGCATGAGTCTCAGGTACTTTTCATGGTGACCCCTCTTCACTGCTCAGCAATATTCAAGGAGAGGGTCTTGCTCTGTGCCCCCCAAGATATGCTGGGGTGGCAATTGCAATTTCCCTTAGCTGGGAATGGGACCTTGTTTGGAAATGGGGTCCTTGTGGCTACGATCTAGTAAAGCTGAGGTCGCTAGGGTGAGCACCAACCCCACACCATTGGTGTCCCTTTAAGAAGAGGCAAATGGTGTGGCATAAAGACAGAGCTTCACATAGGAGGTGGCCCGTGAGGCGGGGGTCAGAGCCATGCATCTAGAAGCCAAGGGGCCACAAGATGGCTCCAGCCACTGGAAGCCAGGAGAAAGGAGGGCAGGTCTCTCCAGGGTCGCACTGTAGTGTGGTCCAGCCAACTACTTCCCTTTGGACTTCCAGCCTCCAGAATGTGAGGGAGTAAATGCCTTGTTTAAGGTGCCCTGCATGGGATCCCCCATCACAGCAGCCACAGGACTCTAACACAGTAGACGGCATGACACCCCCACCTCCTGCTCCTCCCCCCCCCCCCCCCGCACCTTCGGAAGGAGCACGGGAGCTCAGAGAGGTGCAGCCAGTTTTCACACAGGTAGCAAGTCCTCAGCTCGGCCTCTGAGGGCTCCATCCGGGATCACAGCGTGAGTACCTGCATTTCACACAGAGCTGGGGCTTCCCTTTCCTGCAGTGGCCGGGGAGGACCCAACCATGCAGGCAAGAAAAGCCCTCCCCGGGGCCCCAGCAGACAGAGGAACATGGAGGACTCTGCTGCAGTGCCTGGGATTGGTCACCATCAGCCCCCGTGTCCTGAGAGCAGCTGTGGCTCCCATGCCCCGGACAGACATCCCGGGACCGACTGTCTCTGCTTCCTGTACAGAGAATGTTGACTTTTTCCCCTTCCTGTCAAAATCCCCTTTTTTCTCCATCCATCTGACTCCCTCTTTGGGAACCCCAGGGCAGCTCCGAAGGTGTCTGGAGACTCCAGGATTCCCAGGTCCCCACCTGGACCTCCAGCCACTTTGAGAAAGAAGCCAGAGAGGACAGAGCAGTGAGTGGGTCCAGCATCACCAGCGAGGTTGGGACTGGGGCGGGATTCCCGGGAAGCAGAGTCTGGAGAGAGGAAAGGTCTGCCGGTGAAGGGCAAGCTGGAAAGCCCCACGCCTCTGGTGCACCGATCCAGGGGCCCGAGGGAACCCAAGACAGAGGACGCAGGAGGCTCAGATGGCCAGGGCTGCGTCGTGGTGCACACCTGCACCGCCCCACCCCCCAGCAGCTGCCGCACAGCTGCTGCCTGTGGGAAGCGGAAAGGGGAGCCATCGCCCCCTTACCTCAGAGGGCCTCTCATCAGAGCCAGCTCCCCTCTGACGCCCACCATCTCCCAAGCTGGGTGCCGTGTCCTGAAAGCCACTCATGCTGTGGAAATCCCATCCACCGGCGTCCACGCCAAGAAAGCCTGCTCCCCACGGACACGACCGCTCAGGAAAACACACGCCGACGCCAGGCACCTGCGGGGTGAGACGCTGGGTACATCGGAGGCTGAGTCCACAGGCCGAGCGCTGATCCTGCCTGACGGGGCAGGCAGCTGCCAGCAGGCGGGGGCTCTGGGACAACAGCCATGCCGCAGGGAAGGCAAATTCAAGGGTGGGCGAGGGACTAGAAAGCCTCTGTCATGTGTTCGGTTCTGCGGGCACAGGTCACATCCAGCAGCCCTCTTGCTCACTGGCTGCACATGTGCGCCCCCTCGTGGGAAGACGTGGGTACTGCCGCCTGCCACTAAGTCAACTTTTATCCAGGCGGGGAAGGAAGGGAAAGAGCCGCTCAGTGGCCCCCAAAAAGACTCCTTCGTGGACCACGGGGACGATCGGTGGGTCAGTCAACCAGCCAGCCGACGATGCGAGCTGGAGAGGGTGCTCACACGCACCCCGCGAGGCCAGGGGTGATGAGGGCCTCGCGCTCTGATGCTGAAGCTGTGGCAGAGCGGGGAAGTGACCAGTGCCTTTGCTGCCTTCAGGAGGAGGAAGGCACCCTGGTGTCCTCGGCCCTCAACCAGGTCCCTGCAGCCCTTGCCCTGCGGGAGACATGTGCCGAGCCTGCTCTGAGTTCCCACAGCACTGGCCCATGAGACAGCGGCCGGGGCTGCTAGCCAGGCCTAACACACAGCCCGAGCCCCAGGCTGCTGGCCTCCCTGTGCTGCGAGGGGTCTCTGATGACGGCCAGCTACTAGGGGTGGAGGACAGCCCCTAGGACCGGGCACTCGGAGGAGGCCACCTGGGGACACGCCTCGTGAACTGTGCCCCTTCCTCTAAAGAAGAGAGAGCCAAGCCCTGGCCTCCCTCCCCGGGGGCGTGGGAACGGTGCCTTACACAGGGGAGGGTTTCTGTAGAAGTGCACTAGACCCTTCCCCAAGGGCCCTGGTGGGCACCTGAGAGCCTGTATGCGCTGGGCCCGTTTCTGTACCTCCATACCTGTAACAAGGATTAAGTACAGAAGAGGCACAGTGAGAGATCAACAACAGACAATAATAAAGTAGAATAATTATAACACTACACTGTAATAAAAGTTAACTGGAATTTATGAATTATTTACTTCTGGAGTTTTCCTCTTGCTATTTTTTGGCTGTGGGTAACGGAAACTGCAGAAAGCAGGAGCTGGGCAAGGGGAGCTGCTGGGGTGAAGTCAGCAGTCTCGAGACGGGACAGGGAAGGGGAGAAGCTGGACTTTGACACATGCAGAGGGGCCCATGTGACAACAGAGGCAGATGCAGCAGAGATGAGTCAGGGAGCCCGGGGGATGCTGGGAGCCTGGGGGATGCTGGGAGCCACCAAAGCTGGTACAGCTAAGAACAGTACTCCCTGAGTCCTCTGTGAGACCTCGACCCACAGACACATTGACGTTGGGATCTGGGCTCCGGAACCGAGCAACAATCAAAGGCTGTTGTTTTAAGTCTCCGATTTGCATCCACCTGCCCCAGGACATTAACATGGCTCTGCTCTGATGACCCTTCTGCCTTGTCTGGATGGTGGCCACAGAAGCCGAATTCTGAGGAAGAGCCGAAGTGGCAAATCCCTGCCGCCACAGCCACCACCAGGAGCCAGGGCCAGGGACCTGCAGATGGCCTCATGTCCTCAGAGCCACTATCCCCAGGATGCTCAGGAAGAGGAGGGGCCCTGAAGGAAACGAAGGGATGGCCAGCCAGGCATGGAAGCAGGACTGCCTGGCAGCTGCTCAAATTTAGTTTGCACCTCCTTTGCCAGTGCAGAGGAAAACAAACGACCTGCAAACTGAATGAAAAATGGTGATTCATTACCCCTGATGTGTGATGATGGCTTAATTATTTTTCTAACTGGGGAGAGACGCTTTCTGACAGCAGGTGCAAATGAATTCTCCACTGTTTTAAGGAGTGATTGGCCCAGGACAGGCGGAAAACTGGAAACCTAATTAAATCGGGAGCCTTGTGAAATAAATGGAGTGGGGAGTGTGTTTGCTTGTGCTGACGGGTATTAACCACGATTCCTGAGGACCCAGTGTGCGCTGCAGGCCCGCGAGGGTTGGGGGTGGGGGGGGAGGGGCCTGCGCAGTGGCAAGGTTTGCAGTGAGCTGCATTGATGGGGCCCCCGGAATCTGGACACTGAACAAGCCCTGGAGTGAGAGGAGCGGCAGGGGTGCTTCATCCCCAGCCCTGGGGTTCTTCATCTGCGGAAAGGGAGGCCCGACATCCCATGCCAGGCGTCAGCTTTGCTTCGGGAAGCTGACAACCCGGGAGGTGGTCAGACAGGAAATGGCTGGCTTTGACCTGGGTTTTCTTTGTGCTGCCTCAGCTTCCCTTTGTGTGTAACGGGCTCACAAGTGGCTCCCCCACCTCTAGGACATCAGGAGAAGACCCTGCAGAGTTCTCGCCAGGAGCTGGCCATGCTGGACCTGCCCAGCAGAGAAACAGTAGAGCTGGTTGGTCAGGACTGGACTGTGGCCGAGGCCTCCAGTCCACTCTGTTTATAAGGTGTTGAGCTTCCTGACAGGTTGTCCCTCTGTCCCCCAGTCTCCCTGTGGCCTTGCTGAAAAAAAGACAGCTGGGAAAAAGAGGCTGGACCCCTCCGGTCACCTGGTGCCTGATCAGATCTGCTGGGCAGAGGGGAAGCCTCACTGCTGTCTGGTGGAAACCGGGACTCTTGTCCCATCTTCTAGGTTCACCTTCCCCAGGAACTAGTGGCTGCCCCTTGGCCTGACAGACCATAAGATGCCCTCGGCTGGCAAGATCCAAACCATGGCCCTGCATTGTCCCTTCTGGATGGAGCCACATCCCTGCACCCTGGACAATCAGGCCCCAGGAAAATTAGAAGCGGGCAGCCCCAGGTGCTCAGGCTGCTGCCCCCACCCACAAACCCACCCCCCTCAGCCCCCGAGACCTGGCCTAGACTCCCAACCTGAGTTCCCAGCACCCAGAGCAGCCAGGCTGTCACCACCCCGAGTCCACAGGGAGCTGCACCCCTAGTCACTCAGGGAGGCGCCCTTCCTACAGCTGTTTCATTGCTGCTGTGGTCCAGAGTTTTATGCTAACCATTTTCGAAGGTACAGAAGAGTCACAGGGGACTTGACACTGCATCCCGCAGGCCCTATCTGCCAGCTCTTTACCCCATTTGACTGGTCTGCCTGCCACATCCCCTCCCCTTGAGATGCCCTACGTTGCTACTGCCATTTAGGGCCACTTCCCATGGTACTTCGGCTTGCGTATCACCAACCAGGGTCCCGTGGGCTTATGCTTCCGTCTCCTGATATAAGTCTACACATGCTGAAATGCACACACTTGAGAATGTGCGCTTTCACATGCACCTCACTCTGTAAACCAGGACCTTCCCGAATGAGGCCCCCCAAGCCCTTGCCGTTCACCCCCACCCCTGCGGGAGCAACCACGGTTTCCGCTTCTTTCCACTGTGCACTGGGTCTGCCTGTTCCCATGGGGCGGGAGGGTTTCTGCAGAACTACAGAGGAGGGAGATTAGGGGTGAGGTGAGGATTCACTCAGGCAATGACAAGCCCAGAAAGGACCCCCCACCCCAGGAGCTTGAGCAAGGATCCCTATGCTCCGGGTCTTTCTGGCTTAGAACACGATGCCTTGTTCTTTGCCACACTCATTGGGACACCAGGACAGACAGTCCCATCCCTCCAAAGGGCTGCAGTCCAGCAGGAGGTGCTGCTGACTTGGTGGCCCATCTAGGGCCATTCAATCCTGTGTCTGCCCCACCTTCGGCTCCCATCCTGTTGGAGATCACGGTGAGTTCCTGGGAACATGAAAAGAGCCACGTTGGTGGCTGCCGAGGCCCTGGCACGCCTGCCCAGGGCAGCACCATCGCGGCAGCAGCAGTAGCGGCTGCCCTCAAGCCCTCTCTGCTGCCCTCAAACCCTGTCTGCTGCCCTCAAACCCTCTCTGCTACAGCGAGCAGGGCCCACAGAGCGCAAGCTTACCAGCAGGAAGACGCGGGCCTCCATGCAGCGTTATGAACATGAGGAGGAGTGCCAGGAACATTCACCCCACGGAGCTGGACAGTCCTGCTGTCCTGCAGGCCCCAGGGAAGCTGGGCCCCACATAGTACTGGGACAGGGTGCAGGCCACAGCTACATGGCCCCAGCCAGTGCAGCCCAGGTGCCAGTGCAGGCCACTGCGCAATTACAGAGACAATGACTCATGCTAAGCAGGACTTTAGTGCAGGAGCAGGGACTAGGGAGGTGACACATCTGTACCAGAGAGTAGGTGGCCTGAGCCCCGAATTGACAGCCAGGGCTCTGACCTCCTGATGGGTGACAGGTGTGGGAGACCCCCGCCCGGGGCCTAGTGCTAGCCTGGGGCATGTGCCCTGCAGCAGGTGGCTGGCTGCAGGGGTGTCCCCTCTGCCTATCCCCATCCCAGCACCCCAGGGCTTAGCCCTGAGGGTGGAGATTCAGGCAGGAGCAGATCAGTCCCCTGGCACCTCCAGAAGCATCTTAGTGCAAACTAAAGGATGCCTCGGGACTTATCCCAGGACAACGGGCCTCTTTCCTAACCCCCGGGCCCCTCCACCTTCACCTGCATGAGGAGCAGGCACTGGGGACACCAGAGGACCCCCTCCCCCGCTTTCTGCTGGCTGCGACCTCCCTACAAGGCCTTTCCTTTGGGCCCTACAGGAGAACGCCCCTCTTAGCCTCTGTGTGTGTGACCTCCTGCCTTCTGCCTGTGCCCCACACCCCATCTGGATGTGCAAGTAGGACCAGGGTCCCGCTGTCTGGCACTTCCACTCCCCCATGGCCAGGCATTCTGCGATTGGTCACCCTTTCATTCATTTACCAACAAACAGTCACAGAATTCTGACTATGCACCGGCCCGCTAAGAAGCCACACCCCGGGGCTCACACGGGCAAGCACGTGGCATGTTTGTAGAAGGAATGCACGCTCATGCTGGGGCCAGTGAGACGAGAAGTGTGGATATGTGAGTGCTTGTGTGTATGTGTGTGGTGCATATGAATGTGTTGTGTGTGTGGTATGTACAGCCATGTGTACACATGCAAGTGTGTTGTGTGCAAGTGGTGGGCTTGTGTACACATGTACATAAATATGAATGTGTAGTATTCGTGTGAGTGTGCCGTGTGTGTGGGTGTGCGGAAGGAGATGTGTGCATTAGTGTATGGGGCGTATGTGTAAGAGCTGGGTGTATGGGAGTGTGGCTGGTATTTATGTACATGTGTATATGTGTACATGAATATGAATGAATGTGGCAGATGTGCATTTGTTGTTTAAATCTGTGTTTATGTGTGACTTGTGTGTGTGCATGCGAATGTGCTATGTGTGTGTGGTGCTTGTGTGTGGTGTGTACACGTGTGTGTGTGGAGTGGCCCCTGTGGACGACAGGAGGAGCCACGGCGCCCCCTCCACCCCTTTCCCACCCCTTTCCCCAAACCCCAGGGGTTGGGCTGGGCAGAGGACACAGAGGACCAGGCTGCCCAGCCTCCTCTGACCTTGCCTGAGAACGGGGAAGCTAAGCAGGTCCCTGCATGGCCCTGCTGACACATGTGCTGGGGGCAGCTGGCTGGAGCGCTGCCTGCAGAAGGAACGGAAGGGGGACCTAAACAGAAACCCAAACCTGCTAGCCAGCCCACGGGGAGGGTGTGTGTGTGCCAGGTAGCAGAGCACCCCCCTCGGCAGCCCAGCACACTTCTATGTGAAGACCTTCCCTTGGCTACAAGACTGTGCTATTCTAGCTCTGTCACCTTGGACCCCTAAGTACCTACTGGGAAGGTGCTGACTTCAAGTGGCAGACAGCCAAAGGCTTTGTGAGCCACCACATCTCTTTTGCGTACACACACATTCACAAGCGTGCACATGTGTGCACCATGCCTTCATGCGGCACGCATGTTTGCATGCACATGGCACACACACCCACGTCTCCAGTCTGGATGGGATGGGCCATAAAGGTGCTGGGTGCCTCAGGTACATGGATGCGGGGCTCAGGTGTCTTGTGAGCTGCCAGGCACGGCTGCTCCAACCATAATTTGGTGGCAGTACTCTCCTTCCCAGGGGGCGAGTGGCACCTGGTGGCGAGTTCTTGCCGTGAGTGTATAACCAGATCCAGAGCCAGGGAGACAGGCTCCAGGCACTGGCCAAACAGAGCCATAGCCAGAGATGCTGCATGGGTCCCTGCCTGTGCAATGGGCAGAGGGGAGGGTGCTGGCAGGCACGTGCCCACCCTGCCTGGGCCATCCTTCCAGGCCTGGCCGGTGTCCAGGGGCATTGGCTTCTATGGGGCAGACGGCTGCCATCCCATCTGTGCCTCAGCTGGCGGCCTGGGTTCTGTGCCCAGCTGCTCCCACCTGCCTGGCACAGGCAGGAGATGGGATGATAGGGGCCCGCCCAGCTGCCCTGTGCAGGTGGCATGGGACTCTGGGGGCTGATACAGCGTGCACAGGGTGACCCAGTACCATCCTTGCAGGGATGGGGACAGAGCAGAATGGACCGGGCGGGTTTGGGGTGTTGGAGGGAAGCCTCTGGTGCCCCTTGGCTCTCAGTCAAGCTGTTCTGCCAGGGGCTGGCTGAAGGCCCATGAAGGGCTCAGGCAGTGTCCTCAGGGGCCTCCTTACAGAGTCCCCACTCTGGTCCATATCAGGGACTTGTTGGCAGTATCTTCTAATAAAATGCAAATCAGCAATTGCCTTGCTATAGAAGAAAAAAATCACTGTAAACAAAATCTCTGTCGCCATGGAGACCATTAAAAATAGATTGCCCACCCTCCCTCTTCTTGCCGGGTAATGTGCAGCTGAGTTCCTTCATACCACATTATTATTACTTTTTAATTATGAATAATTTCCTCCTTTCCATAGGAAGATGGATTAACACAGAGAAGTTTCCAAAGGAAGCCCCTCAGGATGGACTGCAATCTGCAAACGCAGGTGGGCCCATGCTTATGCCACAGGGCGAAAGCCCAGAGTTAGGCCGGGTCTACCTGTTCTCCCTGCACTATCAGCTTCCTAAGCTGTGTGTCTGCTTATTGGTCTGTCTGTCTGTCTGCCTTTCTGTCCATCTGCCTGTTGCCCAGGTTCAGGCTATGATTCTGAGACCAGAGACGGCCCCTCCGCAGCACTGTGGAACTGCTACAGGAGGAAGCAGGTCCCCAGCATGGGAAAGATGTGACCCCCCAAAGGGGGCCCCCAGGGAAGGGCCTGCAGTGTGGTTCCCACCACCCTGGGCAGAGCAGACCCTGGCAAAATGATGGTGGGTTTTTGGGTCCTCGCCGACACCCTGGCCCAGGCAGCTGCTAACTGCCCATGGTTTGGGGGAGCTGTCCAGCCCCAGCCTGACAACAGGGCGCTGGGCAGGCAGAGCCAGGGCCATGGGAGAGGCCATCACAGCCCAGCCCCTATGTCCCTTGAGTGCTCCGAACTATGTGATTGAGCTTCGGACGCACGTGCCTACAAACCGGGGAAGCGCCTCCCCGCCACAGGACAGGAGAGGAGAAAACCCACGCTGCCCTCGCAGGCCGTACTCAGTCTGCCTGGGCTGCCTGGGGCTCAGTAGGCCCATGTCGCTGCATGCACCGTCAGCACTGAGGTGCCCTGGCTGGCCAAGTGGATTTGGATCTGTGTTTTAAGTCCAGATGGGTGGCAAAGAGCCCAGCTCCTGGGACAAGGAACGGTGGGACCCAGAGGCTGCTCAGGGCCAGCCTAACACAACTGCAGCACAAGGCCAGGTGCTCAATATCCCAAGGCCCCAACTGTGCTCCTGCGGGACATTCAAGGGCACTGGCAGAGTGAAGAGGGAGGAATCAGGGTGCAGGATAGCGTGTGTCCTTGAGGCTGGCCCGGCTGCTGTTAAAGGGCCCCCAATGTTTGTGCGCTCTGATATTTCGGTGCAAAAGATGCCAAAGGTGAGGAAGTGCTCCTTGTGTGCACCAACTCCAGCCTTCCAAACCACACTGTGGTTGACTAGGGTCACCAGGCTGGGCAGCAGGATGGCCAGGAGGAGGGACAGTCCCACAACAGGATGTGGTTCCATGTGGACAGGGCCCATACAGAACAGTCCTCAGAGGGAGGGGACCCAGGCTGGAATTTGCCCCATGACCCATGTAACTCAACTTTAGTGGGGACAGAGAGCCAGGGTGAGGCAGAATGCAGAGGTCAAAGCTCAGAGGGTACTGTGCCTGGGCCAACAGGGTGGGATGAGGGACGGGGACCACAGGCACCTCTTTGAGCATGCTCCTCAGGTGCAAGTGTCCCCAGCTTCTGAATGCCTCTGTGGACCTGGAGTCTACCCAGGCTGTAGAAACTGCTGGCTTCTGTGCCTCCTGTCACCAGCCATGGGTCCTTCCAGGCCTCTGTGGATGGTAGAGTAGTACCACTCAGAGGCACCTGGCCAGGCCAAAACTGCCACATGAAAGCCAGGGCTCAATACACCCAAGAGAACCAAGGAGCAGCTTGGGTCCCACCTGCAAGCAGGTGCCTGCAGCATCTGCAACCCTCAGGCAGGAAACAGAACCTGGGCGGTCCCTGCATTCACAGGCTCAATGGCTTCCCTGGCCAGCTGTGCCTTGTCTGGGGCTCTCACAAGCCACCCCTCCCTGCTTTGCCTGCCACCAAGCCCATAGGCACCCTCTTCCCACAGACAGGCCTTCCACCCCTCCCGTCACTCATAAGATGCAGCAGAAACAGCATCATGGAACGGTCCCCAGCCCCACTGCCTGGCCCCCGCTTTCCATGAGTTTCCACTAGTTTCGGACCCAGGAGAGCAGCACAGCCTCACAAGAGACCCCCAGAAAAGTGATTCTGCCCCTTCTGGGAGCCTGGGCATCGCTGGGCCATCTCGGCACTGTCTGGGAGGAGAGAGAACTCAGGCGAAGCGCAGCCTGCCCCCCTGTCCATTTGGGAAGGGGTACGGCTCAGATTACAGAAGCTCCAGAACCTGGTGTGAACCAGCAGAGCTTTCTGAACACACAGAAGGCCCTCACCATGAGTCTGGTGACTTTCATGGACTGCGGGCCACAGGACACACCATCCTCCTGCGAGTCACGCCTGGCTGCCAGGTTACTGCACACCCGGCTGGCAGAACTCATCATCCTCACTAGCGTGACATGAATCCAAAGTTGCCTGGCAGGCTTCGGGCCCCTGGCAAGGTTTTAGCATGGCTCCAGTGCAGGAAGCAGAGAGGCTGCCACCTCCCACACCCCACCAGCCCTGCACTTAACTCTGCCCAAGTGGTCATTTCCCTCCTGGAAGCACAGAAAGAGCACCCAGGTGCTTGGCCAAGAGTCAGGAGAGGGAAGAGCGGGTGGAAATTCACCTGCTGGTGCACAGCTCCAGAGTGGGAGAAAAGGGGAGGAGGAGCAGATCCCACTCCAGAGCTGGGGGCGAGGCCTCTGCCTCCACCGGCCCTGGTCAGAGTAGGAGGCCGAGCCCACCCAGGGCGCCTTGGCTGCCACTCTAGAAACATAGTACAGCTCCTAGGGGACATGGCAAGAGGCGTCCAGCCTGGCAACGATCCCTTCCAGAGCCCTCTGGAGCCCTGGTTGTCCCCAGGTGTGGAGAGCAGTCCCCAAGCCTGTCTCAGAGGACCCTGCTCACCAGTGCTACAAAAGCTGGGCAAAGCCATGCCACCTGGGTGGCTGCACCGAAACTAGGCAAAATGATGAGTAGGGGAGGTGAGTGTGTGAGGAAATGGGAACCTGGCACTGCCGTTCTGGGACCAGCACGGCAGTTCCTCAGGAAGTCGCATGCAGAACTGCCACATGACCCAGCAGCCCCACTTCCGAGTATAATTTGACTCCTCTAGGAACCTCATAAGAGAGGTTCCTGTGTTTGCCCTTTTGTGTCTTATTTCACTCCCTGTGATGTCCTCAAGGTGTATTTGTGCTGTAGCAGCCAGCAAAACATCCTTCCTTTTTAAAGGCTGAGTAATACTTCACTGAATGGACATACCACATTTGCAACTTGTAGACACAGAAAGTAGAGTTCAGGACACAGGCCTGGGGAAGGGCTGGCAGTGAGTGTACTAGTTTAGGAAGATGAGCAAGTCCTGAGTTGGATGGGGGTGATGGCAGCGCAGCACTGCTAATGTGCTGGTGCCAAGTCCCCCACACCTACCCGCAGGCACAGACACACACGCACACACATGTGCACCCGCATGTTTCATGTTAGATGTTGGCCAAGGTCATTCCACAATTATGAGATCACCTTCAGCAAAGAAATAGCTGAATACACCAGGCCGGGCTGGCTTCCCAGCAGCACGCTTTCAGGCAAGAAAGCTACTGCCCAGTAAAATGGGTGACAAGCCCTTCGTGTGTGAGCCATGGGTGCGCCACCTCTGGCTACAGCAAGAAGGACCCACGCACAGACCCCTGTGCACACCAGAGGCTGCTGGGGTGGGGTCAGCTGAGGAAGCTCTCGGACCACGAGAACCAGAGGAGATTCAGAGCGGAGCAGGCCTTGGTCAAGGCAGGGTGAGGCGGAAAAGGCCACCTGAGTTTCCCAGGATCCTTGGATCTGAGAGAGGAACACACTCTGCTCAGACCTGCCCTGAGGAGGAGGCCTGGAGAGGCGTCCCTACCTCTACGGCATGGCTAGCAGGGCAGGGCAGCTGGGGCGCAGGCAGGCACTGGGGCTGGCGCTTCCGCAGGGCCACGGCGCTAGGTCCAAAGGAGACAGCCCATTTCCCTGCGCTAACATGGACTGGGTCACAACCCAACTACAAATGCATCCTTATTTAATTTACAGCAATTACGCTCACATTCTGCCAGACAAATAGATTTTACAAGCCCTGGGTTAAATGTGGATAATTATGGTCGCTGGTGTCGAGGGAACATATCAGCCAAGCACCCAAGAAGGATCACACCCAAATCTTCCCAATGCTGTAAATTAGCAGGGGATGTCCCCAAGGCCACTGAGCAATTACCCAGCATTTCACTGTCCCCCGTACCAACACGCTGCTGTACACACATGTGTGCACATTTCTGACACAGGCTGCTGTGAACTGCTGTCACCTTAGCTGCCTGCTGAGCTATCCCTCCCTGTGACAAACCTGTCCCCGGGTCAAGACATGGCTCTGCCTGTGCCTCAAACCACCTGTGGTGAGGGGAGACACATGTACACCCCTCATGCATGCATTACGACCACCAGCCCTCACTACCCCGTCCTTCCAGGTAGAATGGTGCATGGAACAGGATTTCTGGAAAGCCGAGGACACACTGAAGCCCCACATGGCTAAGACCTGCCTTTTTGCAGAGGTTAGGAGGTCAGATCGGAGCTTCAGAAAGGCAGAGGGAGCAGGAAGTGCTGGCCTGTGCATGTATGAGCATGTGTGTATGCACATACATGCACAAGCGTGTGAAATACGGAGACACTCTGGGGCCATGCTGTACACAAGTGAAGACAGTTCCACTACTCTGATGATGCAGTCTTGGGGAAGTCTCCTAATCTGGACCTGATGACGGGCAGTCACGGTGTCTCCATCTGCAGATGGGAAAAGGTGATTCTTCCCCTGCAGGTCCCTCAGCCTCCACAGACAGGACCGAGTTCAGGAAGACACGGAGCCCCAAGGACATCCCTGGTGCTGTCGCTCTGTGTGGGCGCATGCACCCTGCATGCTTTCCTTTAGTGGAATCAGCAAGGTATGGCTTGGCTAACAGGTGTGTCTCTTTTTAAGCAAACCTGATGTTTAAAAAACACAAATTGGCTGATGAGTCACTTCCCAAAGATCCCCTTCACGTGGAAACAGGCACTTCCACTTAGAGACGCTTGTTTATCTGCCAGTTTCTCAGATGCATGAGCAGCGGCCACCAGGGACCCCCAGGGCACATGGAGCAGGAAGCAGACAGGCTTCCCTAGGGCAGCGTCCTCCACCATCAGGGCCATATTCAGGCTCCACCTGGCTCTTCTGCCCTCAGAGAGGCATGACCTGAGCCTCACACCACCCACCAGCTCCCAGGGGTCTCCAGGGCAATGCAATTGAGGAAAGGGGTACAGCTCAATTCCCTGAGGCAGGGCCCAGGGAGATCCCTGCCCTGTCACTCCCTGGGCCCTGCCTGGGCCACCTCCTTGGCTGACCTGCATCTTTCTCTCTAATAAATGGGTCCATGAGGCCAACGGCCTGCTAAGCTCTGTACCTTTCCGTGAGTCACTGAACCCCGGGTGGTCCTGGAGCCTCTGAGCTGGAGGCTTTCAGGAGTGGGGTGGTCTCCCATGGGCAGTTTCCTGTGATACAAAAGGAGGTTGAACCCCACTCAACCGCCCAGGGTCCTCTGCAAGGCCAGCTGCCCAACACCATGACGTCACTTCCCAGCTCTGCTCTCCGAAGAAGCACATGGGAAACAGTCTCAGAAGGGAAGGAGGGGACAAGGTCTTGCTGGACATAAAGACACAGACTCCAGCTACACAACATTGGTCTTGGGTAATAGGGCAGGACAGCCAGGAAGTTGGGGACACAGGAATGTGAGCCCATGTCTCTAGCCCAGGGTTCCCCAAGGTCCATCCAAAGTGACTCCCACAGGACCCAGCAAGACCAGGTGGGCCCCAGCAAGCCAGTGCCCTCTCCTCTCACGGGGAAGGGCAGACAGCAGAAGCAGAGAAAACCTTAGACCCCCAGGTCAACGACCCAGCCCTGCCCAGCACCCTGTTTCTCCTCCTGGGCACTGGCAGGATGGCAAGGCCAGGAATGTGGAAAGCTAAGTAGGCAGAGGGAGGGGTTCATTTCCCAACTTGCAGGTGAGAACTGCACCCCGCAGCCTCCTGCCCACAGCCTGACCCATCGGGTACACAAGGCTTAGGGTCCAGCAGAGCTGCCCTGCAATCCTTCCCTGCTGAGGCCTCCACCTTCATGGGCTTTGGGAAGGGAGCCAGTGTTGTGTCCCAACTCCGTTCCTGCCAAGGGCTGTGGCTGTCACAATGCTGCAGAGGCCACAGCCACCTTCAGGTCTGCACAGCCAAGCTGTGTCCAGAGAGTTTTAGGAATGAAAATCCAGACGGATGAGGGGATGCTGCCCCCTTCCCAGGTGCAGGACGGGGTGCCCGGGTAGGGAGCCAGGAACGTGGAGATGGGAAGGGGCCAGTGCACTCTGGGGGAGGAGCACTGGGGCCCTGGGAGACGCAGGTGGCTGGGAGGGGAGAGAGCAGAGATCGGAGGAGCCTCTTTGCAGAAGGGAGGCGGGGACCGGTGGCAGGAAGCCACAGCAGCTGCCAGTCCTCCCGCAGCTGCCTGTCCTCCTCTACAGACTTACAGAGTCACTGACCCTCCTCGCTGCTGACTGAGACTAAGAGCCTGACCCTTGGCCACCACCCCTTCCCACGCCCCTGGGCACAGCCCTCCGCCAGGCATGTGGTGCTGGCCCAGCAGGAAAGTAGCTGCTCCCGGAAGCCCAGGACCTCTCCTCACCTGCTTCCTTTATGGCTGTAGGTGGCTGCCTGCCTGTCCAGGGTTTCCTGGTTGGGGAGGCAAAGAGCCCCCAGGGCCCAGCAGAGACAGGCTGGACAACCCTATCTCTGCTAGAGTCTCTACTGCAAGTTTTCAGCCTGATATGTGGGGGCCCGAGCTGGGAACCCTGAGTTCTCTGAGCCTCTTCTTCCTTCAGCCTTACCTGGTATGGACAGAACCATCCCCTGCCCCATCCCCAATTAGCACAGTGAAGCCCTCAGCTTCTGGTGTGATGGCTGGAGATGGGGCCTCCAAGAAGTCATGAAGGTTAAATGGGTCATAAGGGTGGGGCTCTCATCCAAGGGGATTAGTGTCCCCTTTCTCCCTGCTCAGGGCACAAAGCAGGGCCATGTGCGAGAACAGCAAAGAGGTGGCCATCGGCAAGCCAGACGCTGGATTTGCAGCACCTTGACTTTGGGTGTAAGTGCTGTGTGCTCCCCCTTTCTGCCTGCAGCTTGGGTCTTCCCCTACGCACCAGCATTGTGGGTCCAGTGGCTGACTGGCCGTCCCCTCATGGGCCCCAGAGTTATCCCAGTGTCACATGTCCCATACCAAGCTTCCTATCTCCTCTCTCTTCCCCACAGAAATGGTCTGTTTCTCAGGCAAAAGTTCTCAGCACTGTTCTTGATTCCTCGAATGTTCTCACCCATGTGGCAGCCACCAGGACACCCTGCTGGTCCTGCCTACAGTGCTTGTCCAGAACCCCCGTGCTGCCCCACTTCCTCAGCAGCGCCGCTCCCTCCCCAGGACAGCCGCCTGCTCCTGCACCCAGAGAGGGAAGTCATTCCTGCCATCCAGCCCTCAGCGCCGCCTGCATGTGGCTCTCAAGTGCCCTCCTGATAGCCGGTGGCCACCTCGCGGAAGTGCAGCCCCAGCCCTCGTTCTGCCTCGCTCTTCCCAGAACACCTGCTACCCCCTCAGCAGCAGCGTGGGACTCGAGGTAGGACACAGCTCTGTCTCCTCCACGGGGCAGACACACTGGTGCAGCACTGCTGTCTGAGGCCATGTTTGTTCCACAGATGGACAAAGGAGCAACTCCCTCCATTGGAGGGTCCTGGGCACTGCCTGGCTTCTCCAGCAGTTCGGAGGCCTGGGCAGCTGTGGCTCCTCCCTTCCCGCGTCACCCTGCCACGCGGACCTGCAGTGAAGCCAGAGCCTGATGTGTCCCCATGGCCCCCAGACCTCTGAACCTGCCTCCCCTCCACCCAACAGCCCTCAGCCTACCCTTTAGGTGAGTTACTGTTCCTTCTTGGACTTCTTGACTCACTGAGGCCGGGCGTGGACCCTTCTGCGGCCTCCTCATCCCATTCCATGGCATTGGGCCACCCTCTGGCCAGCCTCTCTCTCCAGGCCAGAGGCCAGGGCCCAGCGCTCACTGCTCACGTGGAATCCCCCACTCATTCCACTTCCGATGAATGAACGAACAACGGGGGCTTCCCAGGCAGGCGGCGAGGAAGCAGAGCCCACTGGGGCCTCGGCCAGATCCTGGGAAACACCTTCTTCCTTCACTGCACCGGCCCCGGGGTGGAAAGGAGAGGGCTCTGGAGGAGCCCGGGATCTAAAATGAAGCCAGGCTCAGTGGGAAAGAGGAACACCTATGCCGTGGAGGAGGCCATCCCACCCCTCCTTGGGCTCCCCGTGCCTGGCAGCCACCGAGCTCCCCGAGCCTCTTGCCCTCTCGGATTCCCAGTGAGCTCATAAACGGAGCCAGAGGGTGCGCATGGGCCCTGCAGAGTTGCCACACCAGGTGTTTCTCATGTTCAAAGGCACAGCCCCTCTAGGCTCAGGGAAGGACACCCTTAGAAGGACCCTGGCAGGGAGCAGCCCAGGGCTGCAGGTGCAGTGAGCAGTGAAGGGAGGTTCACAGCTCCCCCCAGCTCCCCCGGACACACCCACTCACACACCGCTAACACACTGACACACATAGGCATGTACGCACACAGGCATACATGCACGTGTGCATACAAAGTTCACACACACACACATGCACGGGCACACACACATGCGTGTATGCACACAAACATCAACACGTTTCCGGGAAGACGCTTTGCCTCCGACTGCTCCATGTGCACGGGCAGCTGCTGGCGGGAGGGAGGCCCCAGCAGACGGTGCTCAGCCTGCAGGTTCTGGCTGCCACTTCACCCCGCTGTGGCGCTTCAGGCAGGGTCTCTAATGGCCTGCACCTCACCACCCCCGCCCCCTACTAGACTGGTGTCCAGATTCCCTCTCCACTCAGCCTGGAGAGCTGGCTGCAGGACAGCCACCGAGGAACATATGCCTGCCTGCTGGGACGTCCTCCTTCCTCTCCCTCCCTTCCTCTCTCCTCTTCTGTGCTTTCCGGTATCCTGCTTGGGCTTGGCGACTCTTCCTGCCTTCTCTGCCCAGCACAAACCCCATAGCCACACCCAGGAGCCACAAAGGGCCCCCACACCTTCAGAGCTGTGCGTGGGGAGGGGAGGGCTGGCTGGAGGGCCAAGGCCCACCTTCCTGGGGAAGTGACCCCACCGGCAGCAGCCACCCAGTGACAGCCTCACACCTAGGAACCCAACTGCAGGGCACGGGTCAAGGACCCTCTAGACTAGGCTGTTTTCCCCTTGTCCCTGGGGGTGAGTGTCCTGCACATTGCACCACAACCATGCTGTCCCCAGGTGCCCACAAGCCTCTCTTCTTCCCTGCATCGGGCCGAGACTCACCTCCTCTTTAAAAGGCCCCTACACAGAAGGCCTTTTCTGAAAGTCACTCACCAGAGACACTTTCTCTCCAAGTCCCCAGTACCACCACCATGACCCACAGTGGCACTACCTGTGATGAGTGATGTCCCCAGCAGGGCAGGGTCATGTAACCCTCCCAACCAGGGAATGGAGCAGCTGATAGCTCCTGTCCTAGAGCTGTCCAGAGCTCTCAGTCAGCCTTCCCGTACCCTCCTGTCTGTCCCCATGTCATCTGTGTCCCCCTAGTGACTTTCCCTTACCACTGCTGATGCCCACAACGCCTCTGCCCAAGCAGCCACAGGTCTGTGGGCCCATCTACACACACAAGTGTACAAGCTCACATGTATATACACAAGCACACCTGCTCACACATGATCCCTGAGTGTGAGCTCTCAGCAGCCTGTGTCCCCTATGGAGGTGCGACCTAGGCCTGTCGGGGTGCACACATCATGAGCGCCCATCAGGACTTGACCTCAGCTCTTCAGTCTTTGAGGCCTGCCATCCTAGTGTTCTCCCTGTGATCCCATGCCTCGGGGAGCCCCTGAGTTTCAGGAGGAAGAGGATGGTTTAAAGATCTGCTCACCTCAAGGCCATGGCTGCTTGACCTTGACGCCTTGTCATCTGTGAATCCAGATGGGAGGTGGGGGACAAAGGAGGTGGCACAATCAATGGTCTAAAAAGGAGGCTCCCCGAGGCATGGGACCGCAGGGCTTTCCCCGTGCCCTCCACAGTGCTAACCCAGCTCATGACGGCTCCCCCTGCACTGCACCTGGCAGAGCTGGCCCCGGCTTTATGACAGTTTCAGAGAGACGGTGTTTGATCTCAACAATAGCCCAGCCACTGGAGACATCTGTTTTCACAAGAGTAGGGATGGATCTTGGCGCGGAAGCCTGTCTGAAACAACTTAAAAAACTCAGGCAAGAAGAAGGTGTGAAATAAAGACACGGGCATATTGTGCCTCAAAATCCCTCAACACACCACTCAATAGGGAACCATGTCTACACTTCAAGAGTCTTCCCAGCACACAGTTTATTTAACTGTCCTTTTCAGGGGTTTCTTAATCAGAAAGGTGATTTCAAAATCAGATATGCTTTCAGAAGTATTTTTGTTCCGAGAATAAGGTATAAATATGACAGACCCTATCCTGTGCTCGACAAATATTATTTTCATCTGCCAACAGACTCTCACCAGATCAGCGGGTGTGATGTTGAGAGCCACGTGCGACGCCCCGGGAAAGCAGGCCATTAGATCGCCACCTGTAGCCATCGGTCCGGGGACACGGTTTCAGTGGTGGTGGTGATAGGTGCCACAGGCTGCAATCTGTGGAAACTGCAGCCAGGAGACCCACCGGGAACTCACCAGGTCAAATGGAAGAATCGATCTTCACAGTGAAGGTCAAACACCTCGGATCGCAGAGCCAAGCGAACATCACAAAGGGTGAAAAACAGGCCCAGCGTCAAAACTTCTTGTCACCCAAGCTGAAACTTTGCACCCATTAGACAAGCCCTTCCCCTCTCCTTCCCAGCCCTGGG
>PVLA01003703.1:64743-202770 GCA_004027455.1 Hydrochoerus hydrochaeris
CGAGGCTGGGCCCTCTGACCGGGCTCTGCTGAACTCAGAAGTGCATTGCAAACGTCCTCGTGTGGAATGCTCAAAACATTCTTGCTCTTTTCCCTTCCTGTCTTGCTCCCTGTACCCCAGTGTTAATTAACTAGTCTGGTTTTCTCCTACCCAGAACTGACTCCAAGGTGTCCACGGAGGACAGTCCTCTTTGTCCTCCTGTGGTGGGGGAGACCAGAAAGCTTGGTGTGTCGACGGCGGGACAAGATGTTTCTGCAGAGAGGCAGCTTTCTGTCACTGTGATAAAATAGCCACCATAACCAACTTGTAAGGGAGAAAGGCTAATTTGGGCTCAAGGTCTCAGGGTTGAGTTGCTTGGCCCTGTTGCTTTGGGCCCGTGGTAGAGTAGGAGCATGTGTGCACAGGAAGTGTTTCCACCTTGTGGCAGCCAAAAAACAGAGAGAGAAAGAGAGAGAGACAGAGAGACAGAGACAGAGACAGAGAGACAGAGAGGCCAGGTCCCAGATCCCTCCTAGGCTGCACCCCAGTGACCCCAGTGCCTCCTTTCATCAGGCCCCGCTTCCTAAAGGTTCTCCCACCCCTCAATAGTCCCAAGCTAAGGAACAAGCCTTTCACACATGGCCTTTGTCAATGTAAGTCTAAACTACAGCAGATACTTGTCCCGGCCAGGGCTAGAGTACAGGGGTCTGGCACAATCAGAAAAGCTGTGGAATTACCTTAATTTTACTTTCTGATTCTGGGATACCCTTGAGAGCTCCTGCCCATGTCTCTGGACCAGGGCTCTTCTGTCACACCCGGACCCTGTCCTAGCACTCCAGGTTTTGGGTGGATTAGCCTGGAATGCACAGGGGTGTGACCCCAACTCTCCCTCTCCTGTTATGGGACTTGGCAGCTCCTTCACAGAGGCAGCAAGTGTCCCTCTGCCCCTCCACACTGGCTTGGCAGGACACTTATGCCTGCCAGTGAGTGGACAGTAGCAGAAGCGTGTGGGGAGGAGACTCTGAATGCTTACAGGGGGGCCCAGCCTCCTGTACCTCTGCCCTGGGGTCTCCGGCTCTTTTCGTGGCAGCCATGAGAACCCCACAAGAGCAACCTGAGCCAGCCCCAAATAAGGGGTCATGCCCAGCATTGTCCAAATCAGCCACCACCCTGCTGACCCTAGGACTCACAGGCCAGATGGAGTCAGTCTCCTTATTCAAAGTCACAGCGATCGCTGTTAGCAAATACGGAACCGATGCTTCTAGGGAAATACAGGTAGATCCCAGGAGGCATGGGAATGTGGAGGGGCACTCTTCCTGTCCTCAGGGGTTTCCAGCTTCCTCCGTGTTGCCTAGACAACTAGACAGGGACCTTGGCTGATCTCCCACGCATCCACTCCAGGCGCTGTGCAGGGAGGGGGGATCACACCAGCATCCCTGCCAGGTCCCCTCCTCTCTCGGGGTCAGACCTGCCTGCAAAGCACGGAAGTCTCCACACGGAGAGAGAAGCTGGGGAAAGCCTTCCCGCCACAAGAAACCAGAGTGACCACAAAACCGTGTTAATTTTCGGAGGATACAGCATCGGACGCACACTAAGCAGAACTGTCTATTCAGGAGCGACGCACAGGAGTGGGGAGCTGGAGGGAGGTGAAGGCTACAGCCTTCGGACCAGCTCTTGTGAAGCTGACAGTCACTCCAGCTTGGCACCGGCCCCCGGGTCAGACATCCTCCAGAAAGCCCAGGTCATGGAAAACAGGAACGGCCTGGCAGACCCCAGGTGCCTGCAGCAGGTTTAGCTGACTGGTTCTGCACGGCGGTTCAGTCAACAAGACAAAGAAGCTCAGATGGTTCTCTGCCTCACTTAGGACATCAGGGATACAGCTCCCACTGCTTCTGGTCCACGGGAATCTGGGCTTTAGGGGAGGCTCTACATGACTAAAGCGTGCTGACAGGGAAAGAGCTTTTTCTTGGAGACTGGTGTGGAGGCCACGGGAAGAGGAATCAAACAATGGCTGAGTCTGGCTGGGACCCAGAGGGAGAAGTCAAGGTTCCAGAGAATGAGTGTCCACACGTCAGACAGGCTCTTATCCAAGAAGCGAAGCCTAAGTCCAAAGGCGCGCGTGTATGTAAAAAATAAAACAAAGACCTACTTTCAGGGCAGGTAACATCGCCAAGCACTTAATTTCCCCTCTGCAAAATGAAGCGGATGCACTTGGTAACCCCACAAGTCTCCCTTCAGTTTTATTTGCTCTGGAACCCAGAAGCTGACCCCACGGTACTTGGTGGGTACTGGTAGGCCCACCCTGCACAGGTGAGCGGCAAGATGTACCCTGAGCTTTCAGCCTTGTCCCATGTCACCTGCGGACGCAGTTCTCAGTGCAGGTCAGAACTGTGGCGTCAGATGGTAGCCCACGGAGGGCTCGGGCTTGGGCTCTGGAACCATGACTTCGGGGTGGTCACACATCAGGTTTGTGACCTTGGGCCAGTGACTTCCTGCTCTGTGCCTAGTTCGTCTCTTTGTAGCAGCTACCTCAAGGGGCGGATTTGGAAGAGGCCACACAATAGAAACACCCAGGACCTGGCAGGCATTGTCAAGGCTGAGTTCCTGGGTCCCCTGGCCTGCTGGGCAGGTCCCCCACGGGCTGTGCTGCTTTGCCTACAGGTGCCTGTGCAGTCGCGCCCCCTTCCTGGCCTATGGGTTAACCCCGGCAGCCTTCGGACCCTCATGCCTCCTCTCTGCCTCTTTGCACGTCCCCAGTCACTTCCTCCTACAGCCCGGCTCTGTACTCAGGGAACACAAAACAATTTTAACATTGTTCTAAGTTAAACGGAATTGGAAGGTAACCTGCAGCAACAACTAAATCCCAGAACAAACTCAAAGCCCAAGAAGCTCTCACAGGGGCAGCCCGGGCCTCGGGATCTTGCAGCTTTCAAGTGCCAGCCACACTTCATCTTCCCCCAGCTCCCCACAACCCAAGACCTGCAGGAGCAAGGCACTGGCTCTGCCTTCCCCGCGGTCCAGCCAGGCTCTTCATGCTAGGCGGGTGCATGCGACGGATGGTGCTTCCCAAAGCACTGGCCACTACTCCCGAGGCCAGTGGCACTTAAGCATCTGCCTATGGGACCCGGGATCCAGCAGGTAGTCACATGAGACTGGGGACTGCTTGCAGGACAATGAACCTGAGAAGAAAGACGTATGGGGTCAGGAGCTGTGCTGAGACCCCAGCCCTGGGGCAGAGGCATGGGGCAGGGTTTGCCCTCAGGATGCCCAGCTGTAGAGGAGAGCAGATTCCTGGAGTGAGGACCACCTATAGGACAGCAGTGCTGTGCAGCAGGGAGACCCACGGGCAACCGCTTTAAGGTGGAGGGATGAAATGGGTTTTTTTTTCAATGTGTGCCAGTGTGCATATACACCTGTGCGCATGCATATGTGAACACATAGGTGAGCACCTAGGCAGTCGGGGGAGGGAGGAGGTCAGGCAGAAGCGCAGAGGCCTGGCAGCCAAGCCAGTGTGACCAGAGCTGGAGACACATGGGCTAGGTCACCTCAGGGAAAGGCAGCCTTATTTTCCAGTCAGGCCCAAGGATATCTGCCTGGCACTTAAAGGTGACAGGAGAAAGCACAGGTAGCAGAGAGTGGCATCCAGGCACCCTTCCACAGAGACGCCAGCCTACTTAAGTCTCAGTCCTGCATTGTGAGTCTTGCCAGCTGCTGCCCTTACTCAGAGCTGAAGGGTCATTCAGGAAGGGGGAGACACACTTTGCTCCCACCCTGCCCTATCCCTATTTGGTTCCTCGTGATGCTCTGACCTCCCCAGGGAGGGAGAGCCATGGAGGGGGCAGGACAGGGTCTCCTTTCCCTCCTGGGAAGTAGTGCCATCAGACTGAGGTCCCAGCTGGAGTCAGAAGTGAGGCTGACTTTGTATTTCCGAGGTAGCTTCTTGTACGGACACCAGCCCAGAATGCCCAGGTCTTCCCTCATGAGCAGGGCCTGGTGGTTCTGCTGGGGGTGTGCCTTGGAAGCTTCTTGCTCCCCTCAGGAATCCCCACATGGACCCTGTGGCCAGCTCTGCAGACCTAGCATACCCCCTGATCAGAGCCCTCTCTTGTGTCTGATGCCACCTGTCCCTGGTCCCCAGAGGTCTGGTGGTGACCTGAATGGTACAGACTTGCCTGGACTGATGGCTGCTCATCCCAAGCTCCATCTGGTAGACCTGATCCCTCCAGCCCAGCTGCGCTTCTGTGGTGTCTCCAGAGTCCTAAAGATGCACTTAAGTAAGTCATGAGCACAAGGCAGGAGAAAGCCAGCAGCATCTTGCTCTGAAGCTGTCAAACATGATCACCCATCCCCTGCCTGACCCTGAACTCTGGGATCCAGAAGGCTGGTCCTCAGCTGCCTTCTGGGCACCCCAGAGGAAGGAGATCCCAGTCCTGGTTTTTAAACACCCACAATACAAGCAGGCGCTGAGAAGTGCAGCTTTCAGGATGTGTTTAGCTCTCGCTTGGTTGCTTTGGCCTTTGGGAGTCCAGGAAGTTGATCCAGCACTCACCACGCCATCCTTCTCCATGCAGCAGCCCGGAAAGACACACTTGAGCACACATATGCACAGGCACACACACAGCCTCGCACCACAAGAGGCCACAAATGGGGCGAAGTGAACAGGAGAACATTATGTTTTGAAGCACCCTCTTTCGGGGTGCTGGAAAGGGTCCCTGAAGGCTCCTCCTGTGGCCATCCCTATGGCTGGATGCATGATCCCAGCAGGGGGCAGCCCAAGCACTGGAAGTGGTATCTTATGTCCCTTTTATCCATCCCTAAACTGACTCCTGCACAAAAATAAAGAACTAAATAAAAGCCATCCTGTTTTCCATGGGAAGCAGCAGAAGCTGCTTTCTCCCTCCGCTCCAGGGCTGCTGTTGAGCACACAGCCCGCCTGTCTGGCTCTGCACACACAGAGCTGCCTCCTTCTGCTTTCCAGGGCTGCGAATGGACCTTGACTCTCCTGGGTCAGGGGCACCTTCGGGAAAACTTACCCCAGGCTCAGCATACAGCCAGGGTTGACACCCCCACCCGCCAGTCCCCCACCCCCGCCAGGAGGGCCTTGTCATGGGCAGGGTAGGGGCCCAGAGGTCTTGCAAAGTCACCTGGAGAGGCCCTTTGTCTTGCAGGACCTGCGATTAGATGTGGGCCCCTTGTTCTGTCTGCATTGTTCTGCGGTGCTCACTTCCTGTTTTCCACCTCTTCAGCCATGACTGTCACCTCTGTTTCCTTTAGAAGAGAAGATCTCTGGCCAGGAGCAGGGGCAGAGGGAAGGAGACAGGCCCTGTCTGGAAGGCTCGGCCTCAGAACTCACCCATGCCATGCCACGGCAGGCAGTAAGAGGAAATGAATTCCAGGCGGGAAGCCCCCACTGCTCCATGTTTTGGTCTGTTCCAACATGAGGCAGAGAGCTGGGGAAATCTCTTTTTTCCCTTCCTTTCCAAACCCCCAGCTTCTTTACAAATTCCCCAGTTTCCATGATTTTAATTTTATGGTTCACGTTTTCTTCCAGCAGAATTCCAGGATGACAAGGTAGAAAGTCTGCCTTGATTAACTGTTCCTCTGGTGCTAACGCAGGGCCCAGCGTGATAAATAGCAGGAATAAAACAGAGAGAGGCGTGTGGCAGGCAATAGGCAGGCCCAGCCGTAAATCCCGGCTCTGATGGGGCCCGAGATGCGCTGGTTATTTCATGGAGGGGGAGGGAGCTGGGGGCAGAGGCAGCTCTCAGAGCAGCCCCCCGTGTGCCCCCACTCCCATGCAGTGGATATTGTTTAAGTAAGATAGAGTGGAATCGTTCTATTGTGTCATTGATTTTTAATAAAAACAGGTAACATGCTGCAAATCTCGCAGTTACTTCATTTCTCCTCTCCTTTGCCCAGATGTCTGGTAACTTCCCCCAAGGGCTCCATCCGGCAGGTAGTGGCTGTGACTGGGGTGGCTGGCAGGGGTGGGTCCAGGGTTCTGCAGCTTTCTAAGAGGTCTGGGCTCTTTTCCTTCTGCACAAAAAGGCATGTGCACACATGCACAAGCAGGAAGTGCAGAGCATACACATGCACACGCACACTTGGCTGATATATGCACACTTACTGTGCATTTATGCATGCTTAGTGTGCATCTACATGCATGTGAACACACATATGCACACGTACACATATGCACACACATACATGCATACACATCCATATGCTAGATTAGCCAGTGAGGAAGGACTAACCAGGCCTCAGCTGTCCTCTCCACTCAGCCCTGCTCTCCGCTGACCTTGAACCTGGCTGGCATTAATAAGCCAGAACATTCCTGCAGTAAGTAGCAAAAGGTGCAGTGCGGCCTCAGAGTGGCCCCAAGAAAGGGCTCAGAGGCAGGGGTCAGTGCGTCCTATTGGATTCATCTAGATGGAGGGACCAGGAGGAACAGGCTGAGGAGCAGCAGGACACCAGCTACCAGGACAGCCTGGCCCTCCTCGGGAGGGCACTTAGTCTGGCTGGAATGTCACAGCACAGGTAACACCCCACTTATTCGTGGCTGATACAGAGCACTGCCCACCTGTTCCTGAGACTCAGCAGTGACCCCCTGAGCTGGGGAGCAGCCCCTCCCCACACCCTGTGGACAAACCACATCTCTGAGGCATCTCTGTGAGTTTTCAGGGCATTTTCACAAAGGGCACTTTCCTCAGCTATGTGTCCCCTATGATCACAGAAAGGTAGGTCCTGCCATGCCCACCTTGTGGACCAGGGAAATTACCTTCTGTCACACCTGGAACTTACCACCTGACTCTCCAGAGCCCTGGCCAGGGCCAACAGCTTAGACAAGCCCTCTACCAGCGTCGACCTGAGCAGCTCACGGTTATGTTACATGCTTGTGTGGAGATGAAGTCTAACAGGGAAGGCCTCTGCGGCTAGATCACATAAATCCCATCCCATCGCACCCCTACCACAGCGACTGTGTGACCCAGGACACTGGCCTCTGCCCTGCTGCTCTGGTTCTCCCTGGCCCTCTGCAGGAGCCTCCTCACCCTGAACCCCACCTCTGTGCATATACATTGGCCACCCCAAGCCCACCAGCACCAGGGCTGGCACAGGCGAGTGGTTCAAGCCACCTGTGCCCTCACGTGCCAATTCCCCTTCCAGTCTTGCTTACTCAGCCAGGTATTCATAGGACTTCTGGGCTCCCTGCCCCTTAGGGACTTTAAGAACTCTCTTCAGGCCCAGACCATGTAGGGCAGCTGAGTCTTGACTCCGGATATCCTGTCCTGAGCAGTCAGGACAGGCAGCTTGGGACGCTCTCACACCCCAGAGACCTAGGAAGGGAGGGAGATGCTAAGTGGATAAAGATGCCAGGGATGGGCATTGGCACAGGAGGGTAGGACCAAGGGGAGGGGCTGTGGGGAGAGAAACAATGGACAAAAGGCCCCTAGGTGGGGAAACTGAGGCCAGGAGTGGACCTCAGAGAGAGGAAGAAACAGGGAAGAGACTGACTGGGTCAGGCTCTAGGTCAGGTCCTGGTCAGTGCTCAGACTGGGACTGAGGGTCCACATACACCCCAGCACTCTTAGAATGCCCGCCCAGAATTCACACTGAACCACCCCCATCTGCCTCCAGGCCTGATGAGGCCAGAATGGCTAGGTGCATGTCACCACAGACTTGTAACAAGAAATCTGAGTCACCCTGAGCCCTGTATCCACTGCCCTCTGCACCTGCCCTCCATCTCCACCACACCCTGGGGCTCCCCTGACTCCTCCCAGCACCGCTTGTCACCCTGTGCCTTCCTCCGCCCAGACCCGGCCTTCCATGGGCCCTGCACCTGGACTGCAAATCACTGGCCCTTGTCTGCTCCCAGCTGAACTATAGATCCCTCTTGGCGGGGCACAGCTGTGCACCTAGAACATCCAGAATCTGACAGCTCCAGCTAATTCTGGAACATTCCCCCGTCCCAAGAACCACCACCACCATCAACAGTCACTGTCCCTCCCCAATTCAACCACCAATCCCCCTTCCAATTCCATGGGCTTCTTTGTAGACATTTCAGGCAAATGGATCCATATAACATGTGACCTTGTGTGTCTGGCTTCTTCTGAGCAAATCATCAAGGCTCATCTGTGTTGTACTGGGATCCGACTTGGAACCACATATATAGCACCTCACTGTACAGACAAACCACACCATTGTATTTGGTATCAGCTGATGGACACTTGGGGTGTCTCCACCTGGGGGCTACTGTGACTTGTGTTGTTCTGAATATAGGTGTTCATGTCTTTGGTGCATGTGTGCCACTGTGATCTTGGTAAAGCATTTTCTAATAAGGAGTTCCCAGAGCCCTGAGGGTGCAAACTTTGTTTCTAAATGATGGCGGCCTGGTAAAGGGAGTAAGAGTCCTCTGAGGGACATCAGAGCCTCCAGCCTCTCAGTTCTCCCCATCCTCCTCCCTGGCAGTGCCCTTCCCACTCGTGCCCAGCCCTGAGCCCACAGAGCATCACCCTGCATACTTCTTTCTAGGGGGCCCAGCCTGCCACTGGCCTGCGGAGGTTTTACAAAGCCAGAAGCTGTGTTTAGAGGTGGCCTCTTCCCCTGTCTGATGGGGGCCATGGCAGGGGTCCTCACCTGGGGTGGGATTGCCCCAGGCCATTTGCTGATGCTGTATATTGTTGGTTGTCACAACACGGGTGAGGGGTGCTACTGGCACCTAGTGGACGTAGGACGGGAATGCTGCTAACACCCCTGCAAAGCACTGGGAGGGACCCACAGCAAGAAGGGTCTGTCCCAAGTGAACCCTGGGATCCTCTAGGCCCTGAGAACATGAACCACCAAGATTGGTCAATCCTAGAGCACCCTGGCTCCCCAGGAGCCTGCAGGGTCCCATCCTACACTGCCTCAGCTATTTCCCTAGGTCATTGAGTCCCATTTCTAGAAAGTTCCAGGGGCCTCTCTGCCCAGCGCTAAGCCAGAACTCATCTCCCCAGTGCCCTTCCAGGTGGCAGTGTGGCAGGTTGCTGTTCAGGCCACAGGGCTGGGTGTGAGGGGGTCACATTCAGGTCCCGTGAAAATCTCTACCCTAACACCCAGATACAGTCAAGCCCATCTGGGGCAAGGCCTGGCTCATTCAAGCTGGGACTCCTTTAATTAAAACACCTCTGTGCAGCTGGGCATGGTGGTGCATGCCTGCCATTTCAGCGCTCTGGGAGGCTGAGACAGGAGGACTGCAAGTTCAAGTCCCACATGAGCAGCTTAGCTGCTTAGCAAGACTGTTTCAAACAAACAAACAAACAAACCAAAGGTAGAAAAACGCTGAGGATGCAGCGCAGTGCAAAGGCCCTGGGTTCAATGTCTAGTATTATGAACAACAGCAAAACCGTCCTCAGCTCCAGCTCCAGTGCAAGCACAGAACTTGTGCATTGGTTGGGAGTAAACATTTCCAACAGATCCCAGTCATGACCCTCTCTGACCAGCCTTCTCTCTTTAGTCTATTGGGAGCCTCTAAGAACTGATGGCGCCCAGGCCCCTGCAACCTGTGAGTGGCCCTGGATTAGTCCGAGGGCTCGAGTTTCAATCTGCATGAGGCCACTGGGCTGCACAGCTGTACCAGCACTGGCTGACTTGCAGGTTGCACATTTCTCTGTCACCTTGTTGGGCGAGGCGGGTTCCATCTTACAGAAGGGCCAACTGAGGTACAGAGAAGCCAGAAATCATCCAACATCCAACAGGAGCAGGGCCTAGGGTCCTCACTGTCTCTGTGACAAATTTGAGATGAAGGTCATTGTGTTTAAGGTAAAGGTCTCAGGCCAGGGGTCCGGCTCAGTGGCATAAGCGCCTGCCTAGCAAGTGCAAGGCCCTGAGTTCAATTCCTGGTACCAAAATAAATAAGTAAATTTTAAAAAGGAAGTCAGGCATGGTGGCGCATGCCTGCAATCCCAGCACTGAGGCAGGAGGATCGTTGCAAGTTCGAGGTCAGCTTTGGCTACTAAGTGAGCTCAAGGCCAGCCTGAACTGCATAGCGAGACACTGTCTCAAAAAGAAGAAAAGAAGAAAAAACAAGGTAAGGGTCTCGTCCTGGACTGGGGGAGGCCCTGAATGTGATCACCAGTGTCCCCATCAGAAAGAGCAGATGAGGCATAAGGGAGAAAGCCATGTGAGAACAGATGCAGAGGCCGGCGAAGCAGGAAGACAACAGCGAAGGACCCTCCTCTGGAGCCAGCAGCAGAGCCAGGCTTCAGATCTGTCGTTAAGAGCTGCAGTTTGTAGTTCTTGTTGCCTGCAGCCAAAGGAGACTCACAGGGACATGCGAGGGTGGGGCAAAGCCCCCTCCCCAAAGCAGCTTTCAGGGTGGTGGCAATGCCAGGAATCTGCACCTGCTCCGGGCTGGGGAGAGGATAGGCCCACTTCCCCCACTGGATGCCAGGCCCTGGCCAGGGAAAATCTTCTGGGCGCAGGGAGATGTGGCTGCATGCGTTTAGCCTGGCCAGGGTCATTCCACTTCCTATACTCTGTCGGCCTTGGCCACTGGCTGGGGTGGGGGTTTGCAGGAGCGTGGCCCCTCTCCATCTGGCCCTGGAGTTCCCTCTCAGTGAGAGAAGAAGAGAACAAATGAAATCCCCCCGTGGTCCTGAGGTGGGAGGGCGGTGGGAGAGGCCAGGATCTGGGTCAGTTCCTGGCACTAGAGTTCCCTTAGCTTCCATGATTGGCATTAACATTTCCTTACAGTGGGGGCTGGACCCTGAGAGGCGGGAGCAGGCTAGGGACTTGTCCCTCTCCCCTTGCCCTAGTGCAGAGAGTCCCCAAGCCCCTCCTCCCCAGCTCTGGATGCCTCTTTTCAGCCTTCCCCAAAGCAAATCTGCAAGAACTTCCCAAGCCCTTCTCAGCACTCCCCAATTTACCCAGCGAAATCCATGCAGGAGCCTCTGACATCTTCTATTCAAGAATACTTTTAAATTTTGCATCATTGCCAGTGAAGATCAGCTCTCATTGTTGAATTATAAATAGTCCATGTGTTTATTCAGAATGTGCACACACAGTTTTTGAATCTGGCCACTCAGAGACCCCACAGAGCACGAAGCCAGGGTGCAGGTGGTCCCTGCATGGCGACACCGTGTGCCACACATGTATATGTGCAGATATAACTCAGCACCACTGCACAGGTAAGGGTGAGTGTGCTGAGCAGGTGGCCTCCAGGGCTCAGGTGGCCTTGTCTGCACCAGTGTGTGCTGTCGGCTGTCCTTCCTGGCTGCCGTGCCACTGGTCAGCACGTTGCAATTATCCAGCCAGCCTGCTTGTTAATTAATCACTCATTAGACTAATCATGGATATTCCATTTCCCACCGAGGGGAAGATGTTAGCATCAGACAGAGGAATGCCAAACTCCAGTGCTGCTAATGGATCTGCAGGAAGGCACGGAGAATGAGTGTGACACGTTGTGTCCTATCTGATGCCCGACACACTCACACACATGCACACACTACAGAGGGCACGCACGTGTGGAAACCCAATGGACACTATTCAGACTCCAGAGGTGCAGCACAGGTTGTCCTCCTGCAGGTGAGAGTGGGTTAGGAGGAAATGGGCGCCACCAATCTCTAGTCCCTTCTCAGGCTGTGAGTTGTGGCTTGGGCTTGGAATGGGATTTACTCGGAGTACAGGAAGGTTAAAGGAAAGGAAGAAAGTCCACGGAGACTACAGGGAACATCTCTCTGCGCACAAGACGAGGCAAACCCCAATGTGTCAACACAGACGCCCCTCCTGGAAAGATACCAGGTTGGTGACACCAGGAAATTGAATCACCTCCCAAATTCCAAGAGGAGTTACAAGGTCATCTAAATCTCTGGCCCTGAAAAGAGGACTGGAAAGAGCGAGTAGCAGCTCTTCAAGATCCAAGCCCTGCACCACTGAAGAGCAGGACCTCTGGTCCAACACGAACATGGTGGAGCACCGGGCCCACCTCCCGGGGGCAGCCCTGCACGCCAGGGTGAGCACAACCGCAACGAGCCACACGCGCGCGAGCCCGTGTCCAAAAAGATAGATTCCGACAGGAAAGGAAGAGCAAACCCCTTGCCGGATGATGAATCGGAGTTAAATCTCCTGTTAGGAAGGCACAGAACGGGCCTTGCTAAATTGGGGTTGGCAGCCTTCGATGGGAAGCTGGTGGGGCGGCCTCTCCCGAGAGCGCCATCTCCCCTCCCCCAGGGGGGACCCTCAGTTGCTCACCCAAAGCCACCCTCTCTCCCTCAGATATGCTAAACCCTCTCTGTTGCCTGCCTCCCTTTATTAGGATGATCTGCCATCAAAATGCACAATTATTAGGGAACCTAATGATGTTTAGGTGTATCATTTGGAAGAAATTAAATCTAAACACCTGAGTAATAAATGAGAAAGAAAATATATCAGGAAATTTGGTTTTACATGTTTTATGCTAATTTATTCAGCTAAGTCGCGTGTAGTCAACCCTGCACCCCAGGGACTGTCAGCGTGGGTAACAATCACAGGCATTGACGTGCTGGGAAGGAGTTGTCACCTTCACCATGCTCTGTGCCCAGGAGACGAGCATGTCAGTGTCACTGTGGCATCATCTTGGGGACAGAGAGGAAGCTGGAGAAGTATGTTCAAATCTTCCCTGGAGACAAATCTTTTCACTTTGGCTGCAAGTCCGCCACTTAGCTGAAATCACGGCGCGCGGCACACCCCCAATCGACACTGGCAAGAGGGAAACCACGGAGTCGCAGATGGAAAGGGCTAGGAGCCATCGCCCCGCGGATCACGCCATCATCCAATACTGGCAGCACCTGCTTCCCAAAACAGGGAGGCGAGCAGCCAGCCCTCCAGGGCCCTTCTCCATCCCACAGGACTCAGAGGACTTCATGCTGTGTCCCTTGCAGAGAGGGCAGCAGCTCCTGGAGGGGGACCCAGCTGGCCTTGGGGAGGGGTAGAACACCGGTCGAAATGAAGGAGGTCACAGCGGGAGGGCAGTGGGCAAGCAGGAGTGTGGAGACAGGAGCCAGCAGCTGCTGCGATGTAGCTGAGATGCAGAAGACTGAGGAGGAAGAGGGGAAGGGGGATGCAAGGCTAGAGACAGGCGCCCAACTCCAGAAGGGCCACAGCAGCCAGTGGAGTCACCTTCTTCCTGCCAGTAGCCTTGGCTAGCGAGGCCGAGGCGGATGGAGGGGTGCTAGGCTTTGCTTTGTACACAATCCTCTCAAACCCAGTCGCGGCAGGCTGCTGGACACACTGGTGTCAGGGAACATAAGGGCTAGGAAGTGGACACAGACTGGTCATCGCTCAAGTAGAGGCCGTGGGTTCTGTCTTCTGGGAAATGTTATCTGCCTTTCTGGCATCTGGCACCACAAAGGTCATCCACACATGTGCCCCACGAACGAGTGGGGTCATTAAACAGGAGGGAGAGAAGGGAGCAGAGACACAAGAGCAGCTCTAAGATGAGTGGACAGAGGAAGTTAAGGTCACAGAGGGAGAGACAGGGAGCAGCCAGGGCTGCAGCGGGAAGGCAGGAGGGAGGCAATGAAGGAGAGAGGGTCCACCAAGGAAAGAGAACCGGTGCGGTGAAGAGACTGCAGGGGAGGAAGGAGAGGCTTGACCTGGTGCCAGGCTGAGGAGAGAGGAGTGGAGTGGCAGTGCTCGCAGAGGGGGTGGAGGGAGATGGGCCTGGGGCACCGCTGTGAAGGGCACGCTGGGCATGCCCCTACATGCACCCTACAGGCACCTTTTCCCAGCCCCACTGTGCTCCTCTCCAAGCCTGCTCCTCCCCACTCGGCTTTGCATTCAGCCTCATGCTCAAGCTGCAAAGCCGTGCACTGTCCTTGCCTGTCCTCTTCCCCCTGCGACCCCTGTTGCTTCTGTTTCCCAAACGGCATCCCCATTTCTCCTCCTCCCTCCAGTGCTCTCAACCTCAGCCCCACGCCATGGCGCATGGGGGAGCCCCAGCCTCTCTCTCCTGGACCTGCCGTGGCATCCTCGCCCTCTCTCCGCCCCTGACCTACTTCCTTCCCATCGTTCACCAGGGCAGCCTTTTAAAATATTAATCAGTGAGTCTCAGGGATGCCACTGTTTCATAAGGATACAAACCCCACGTAGGAATTGAAGCTGGATACACGTTTGTAAGAGCGGCCCCTCCCGAGTCGCAGCCCGCCCTCCCACCTCCAGCCACCCCCAGGGAGTTCCCACAGCACTGCCATTGATCCAAAACCCTCACTGGGGCCTATCTGGCCTATGGCTCTGCCCACTGCCAACCCGCCCAGTCCTGGGCTGCCACCACCATCCTGCCGCTCTTTGTCATGGCCACTGTCTGTTCCCTCTGGAGCTTTTCTTTCTCAAGCACTCATAGCTCTGTGTGTGTGTACGCGCATGTGTTTTAGGCAGAGGTCTTGGTCTGGGTCTAAATGTATAGATACAGATGCTACCGGTGTAGACGGTATCTTCAGTGATGGTTCCAAAACCCGATCCCCCACGCCCTATGATCACAATATCCTCAGTCGCTTTTCTAATGTTCAGGTCCCTTATGTAAAACAATGTAGTATTTGCTTAGAAGCCACATGCATCTCCTGTGCATTTTTCATCATCTCTCGATTACTTAAAATTCCTAATACAAAGCTATGCAAATAGCTGTCATGCTGTATTGTTTAGGAATAACCATAAGAAAACATCGGTACACGTTCAGCACAGATGCACCCTCCCCGTGTTTTCTATCTGTGATAGGTTGAATATGGAGTGTGGAATCCATGGACTGTACATGTGACACAGACGTAGGCAGACATCGACGCTCTCATGCCCGGTCACCCTCCCTACCGGATGAACAGCCTGCAGGGCATAGCCAGACCTGCCTCCGGCTCTCCTGACCCCAGCCTCCAGTTCCATGTCTGCGTGGATCAGACTCTCATGGGTAGTTGAGGAAAACCTAGAGCCTCAGGTACCAGCGGTAAAAGGCCACCAGTGAAGGCAGCAGGGAATCAATTGGTAGCTTTCAGCTGTGTGTGCCCTGGATCTCCATGCTAGGGAGTCCGGGGTGGAAGGGTGGCCATCCTAATCTCTGCAAAGGACACCCACTTTCAGAAAGCGGTGAAGTTACCCGACCAAGACATGTGGCTGCTAATCCTTCTGATGTATCTTTCTGTCCCTTTTTAAACTTCTATGGTCTCTTCCCACCCAGGGTGTGGGCAGCCCCTCCACAAAGCACCGGACCCTGTGTTTAGAGAGTCAGGTTCCCTCTTGTCCATGCGTGGAGCAGTTGTCCTCTTTCCCAACAAGATGCACAGTGCATCTAGCTCCAGGGGGTGAGCCCCATGCCTCCTGGAGCTCCTGCATAAGACTGAGAGGCCCTACTCTCAGGTACAGGGTACCTGGGACAGTTGGGGTGTGGGTGAATAGAACATGTTATGGCTTGTGTGTAGATGTCCCTCCAAAACCTCATTCAGTCATAGGTGGGTCTTTTTCAGAGGGTCTGGATCTAGTGTGTGATATTGGGGCAGATTCATGGTGCAATTCTAGGATCAAGGGCACCAGGATTAAGAGTGTGTTATCCACCCTAGGTAGCCTAGACAAGATACAAAGGATAGGAAACGCCTTATTGCTTTGCTGCCTTCTGCCCACCATGAACTGTTTCTCCTCTGTGATGCCTGTCTGCCACACCACCCTGCCTTGAAGCCAGCTGATTGTGAACTGTGAGCCAAATAAACCTTTCCTTCTTTGAGTATCAGGTATTTTGTTTCAGCCCTGAGTAAAGGAACTAACACAGAACATGATTCTAAGAGTATGACAGTCAACAGAGAACCTGGGCCAGAGAGAAGGTGTACTCACCAGACTCCTCTGCTTTGCTAGAGAATAAGAGGGTGGGATTCTGTTAGGAGACAGAGCAGGGGGTCAGCCCCATGCCTCCTGGAACTCCTCCTGCCCCTGCCTGGACAGTCTCCCTGTCCCCCACACTGGTTGTCTACAAAGCTTATGCTGGGATTGGGATCCCAGGCCCCTCTCCGGCCTGGGATCCAGACAGCTTTCAGAGCTCCTGGGGATAGCAGCCATGCCACAGTGCTACCTCCATAGTGCCCCAGGGACTCATGGCAATTTAAGGGAGCAAGGAGGTGATCCTGGCTGTGCAGGGTGCTGGGAGGGTGGAAGGCAGATGACACATGAGAGTCCAGGACACTGCCCTCCATGCACCCTCTAGCACCAAACCTAATTCTTCTCTAACAAGCAGCATCCTGGGGATCCCAGTGTGGCCAGATGGCACAGAGCTCAGCCAGCACCAGGCAGGGCCCTGCCTGGAGAGGAAAGGGATGCCAAGGAGCAGATGGCACTCAGGCTGGGGGAACCAGGCGAGAGATCGGGCAATTATGCCCAGTTCTGTTCCTGGGAGATCACATCCGCTGTCCCCAGAAGGATCCTGGAGGTGTCCAACCTGCCCTCAACACTGGCCACACACATCCAGACTCAGAACCAGGTCCCCACAGGTCACACCAAGCACTGAGATTCCTGATCCTCATGGTGGGGATGTGGAGACTTCAGGGTAGGACCACAAAAGGACTCAAGGGTGGCAAAGATGGGATTCGGAGACACAATTTCATTTTCTCACTCAACAGACACAGTTAGAGAGGTAGAAGACTTCCCCAAAAGGTCAGCCCCTCGTAACAGCCAGACATCCACGTAGGGAAAAGGGAAGGGCGCTGATCTCCCCAGAGGAGCACCCCTTGGTGGCAATGAGGAATGAGGGTCAGATGCCTGCTTGATGTGCTGCTTAAGGCCAGATGTGACTCCATTTCTGTGAAATCCCGGAAGAGGCCAATCCCTGGAGAAGAAGGTGGACTGAGGCAGGCCAGGGGCTGGCGGAAGCAGAGCCCCGTGGAGTAGGGGGTCTCTTTGGGAGTGAAATGCTATAGAGTGACAGTCGGTGGCTACTCCTCTGTGATTGTGCTAAACAGCACAGAGTCACACAGTTTGAACTGACTTCTGGTTAATGTTATGTGAATTTTACATTAAAGTTTGTTTTAAAAGTTGACCCCTCTCTCTACCTCTCCTGCCCAGCTGAGTAGAGTTTCGTCTTATTCACCCAATTCCAGCAACTCCCTGAAAGGCTTCTGCTCCCTGGTCCACTCCACGGCCACATCAGTCAGCTCCTGGAGAATTAACCTCATCTGGCCAGTGTCCTTCCTCCCTAGCAGGGCATGGGAGCACCCACCTGCCCCATGTCCTCTGACAGCCAGCTCTGACCATTCTTACCTCTGCTGAAGGAGCTGTACCCTTGTGGCCTGCTCACCCCCAAGCTTTTGCTCCCCATTCAGTTCTCTGTTAGCCTCTTCCTCCCAGGACACTCCTACACATCCTCCAAAACCCAGCTCCAAGGCCCTTCCCTTGGACCTTCCAAAGCATTTGTCCTGCTCCTGTACAGTGCCACCCTCACTTTGAAGGATGGGTACGTTGAAATACGTGTGCCTCCTTCATAAAACAAGGTCCTCAAGGAGGGTTATAGATTGTGTTCATCTTAGATCTGCAGGCCCCAGCATGATGCCTCACAACAGACAGATAAGAGAGAGTGAACCAGGAGGACTCTGCCTACGAGGACATCTGACTGCCATGGGAAACAGTCATTCAGATCCTTTCTGTCTGGATCCCAAATAGAACCACTCAATGCCCCTGCTGTTCTAGCGGGGGGTGAGCTCAGAGGCCTGATGGGAACATGAAGACAGAGAAGTGGCCTCCCCAGCTGCCCTGACTGTGTTCTTATTCATGTTCCAACACCATTTCTAGTTGGAACTATTCCATGCATCCATCACGGGCTACGTCTATGTCTGCCCGCTACTCCCTGTGAAATGTCCCCAGCCCTCTATCTGCTTGGCCTGGGTGTCCCTGCTCTACTGTTTCCTAGTGAGCATCACTCGCTGCCATGTGTTGAATACTCTCCTATCATGGTTTAGATTCAACATGGTCCCCAAACTCTTCTGTGTTCAGAGGTGGGGCTTCCGGAAACTGCCTGGATCACACAATCTCTGACTTCATCAGTGGGTTAATCCTAATTTGATGGTCATAATTTTATGGCATTATTGGAAGGTGATAGCCACAGAAGGTGGGGTCTAGATGGGGGCAGTGGACCATGGTGGTGTGAAGTTGGGGACTATATCCTGTCCCCACCCCTTCCTCTCCCGCTGTCACACCTTCTCTGCTTCCTGGCTGCCATGAGGTGAGCAGTTTTCCTCCGCCAAACCCTTCCGCTGTGATCTTTCTGCCTTGCCACAGACCTAATGCAGAGGAGCTGGCTCACCTCTGAACCTTTGGTCACCTTTGGCAGACCAAACCCTCTGAAACTGAGCCCAAACAAACCTTCCCTCCTTTAAATTACCTTTCTCAGATATTTGCTACAATATCCAAAATAAGACTAACATACTTCCTCAGTTTATGTTTCAGCAGGACTTTAGAATGTTAACTTATTTGGAAATCAGGTCTTGAAGAGGTGTTTTGTTAAGGATCTGGATCTAGGATGGATTCCAGCTCCATTCCTGGTATCTTTGTTGAGGAAAAGAGAGGGAGATTTGGACACACAGAGAAGGCCATGGAAGGCGGAAGCAGGGAGAGGAGCACAGAAGCCAGAGACCAAGGGTTCCTGGAAGCTGCAAGAGGCAGGAAGGGGCCTCCCGCTGAGCCTCTGGCTCTGAGATGCCTTCATGTCTCACTTCTGGCTTCCAAGACCGTAAAGTTGTGCTGCTGTCAGGAGCTCAGGCTATGGAGAGCTGCCGTGGCAGCGGCAGAATGAATCTGCCTGCCCGTCCCCAGGAAGCTTTCTGCCACCACGCTGCCTGCTGCCTCCTGAAGACAAGTGCCGCGGGGGAGGGCAGGTGCTTCTGTTGTTTCTTTCTCTGTCCCCCACAAATCCTAAGTATGTGACCCTTAGTTTCCAGCCAGATGAGTGTGTAGCAGTGACATGCACAGGCTGCCTGGGAGTTGTGACCTCAGCTATCCTCTGGCCTCTTAGGACCTCAGGTTTGCTTCCTGTGGTTGACAGAAGCTGCCTTGTGGAGCTACTGCCAGGACTGATCTCACGCAAGGACTCCTGCAGTGTGGAAACGACGACCACTGCAACCTTAGATGTTAGAAACGGAGTCAGCTGGGGACAAGCTTGCAGTGGTTCCAGTAGGGCAGTGTGGCCATATCTGAAGACATCACTGGTTGTCGCAGTTTTTCTGGGTGTGGCAGGGGGCTACCTACAGACCTCCAGCAAGTAGGAGCCAGGGACACCGCTCAACATGCCACAGTGTCCCCCAATGGCAGTGACGAATCCAGCAGTGCCAAGGGTAGAAGCTTGGCTACAAAGCAAAATCAAGTTTTCTGCAGAGAAAAGAGCAAGACACCACAATGAAAGGGGGCCACCGATATAGCTCTGAAGTGGGGAAGATGTGTATTCGTATCTCTGCTTCCAAATGCCAGGTCAAGACTCAAGCCCCTGGTGGCCATGATGACCACTCCCGTGGCCTTTGTCCAGGCCAGACATCGGTCTACCAACAACTACTTCTCTGAGGACACTGGGGCCATGCTAGTCCCTAGGTGAAGATAGAAAGACAGGGACAAGCCTCCCTTACTATGTGGCCACCAACACAAGCCGCCAGGACAGTTCTGCTCGGGGTGCTCTGCCAAAGCTGGCTCCTCGGGGCCAAACCCAAAGCCCCAGCAGCCACCAGTGACGCAGAGCTGACTGTTGCTTTGCTGGACACAGGCCAGGAAATCCAGATGGGAAGTGCAGAGCACAGAGTTGTGCAGCAAGGCCGCTGGAACACGCGGACGCATTACGAAAACTTCACACCCCCTTCGCCACCAAGGGAACCGCAAATGTCATCTCCTCCAAGACACTTCCAACATGGCAGGCAACCTGCCAGCAAGACACTTTAGGAAAAGGTAAGCAATGCCCAGAGAAGAGGGGCAGGTTTGTCACAGAGGAGCCCCAGGCACCACGCTGTTGGAACTTCCAGCATAGGGGAGATGTCATTGGGACCAGGCATGGTCACAAATGTGTCACAGGGGCCTGGCAGAGCAGAAAACCTCAGCCCACAAAGCCCCCACCATGGCAGTGTGGGACATTTGTCAAGGTGGCCGGAGGACAGGCAGCAGAGCCCCCTCCTGACATCTGCCTGTGGAGAGGAAGGGGCTGGGGCAGACATGCTGGTGGGAGAAGAGAGGGCTACCAGTCGGGTGCTGCCGGCCGAGGGGAAGGGAAGGGAAGGAAGGAGGGAGGGAGGGAACTCTTTTTATAGCAAGCAAGCAAGCAAGCAAGCAAGCAAGCAAATAAACAGTTTTGTTTTAGGAAGCCAAAAAGGGAAAAAGAACAAGAATATGTCTGTGCTGGCTGCCGGGAGAGTAACAAGAGCCATCGTGATTGGCCAAAGGCAATGTGCCAAGCGCTCTGCAGCCAGCCTTCCGCTCCCACCCTGTGGCCCGGGGACACCTCTGCCCTCAACCACCAGCACACAGGGATGCAGCCCTGACCCCAGGTGCGAATCACCCCTTGGGCTCTGCGGAAGCCCAGTGAGCTTTGAAGAGCGTTGCTCACCCCAGCTTACAGGTGAAACTCGGAGACTTTGCCAGCTAGCGAATGGGCTAGGGAGAGGGAGCAGTCCAAAGTCTGGCCCACTGAGGACCAAAGGGCCTCACGCTCCTGAACTGGGGGTCAGGTGGGGACCGAGGACCACAAGCCCTGAGCCCACTGTCTCCCTTCTTCGCCACCGAACCCTCTCCCACAGGGTACCTTCCTGGGCCTCAGACCCACAAGCCCCAGAACACCCACGACCAACCCTGGCTCCGCAGGCTGCCCCTGTCCTCCCAGCACAGGGCAGACATTGTACATTCCATTCAGATCCCCCTATGTTCATGCCACGTAGCAGCCAGGCTGCTAGTCAGAGAGACAAGCTCCATCCCATAATAAGCAGCATGAACTATTTATAACCCTGAAAACATCTTTATTATTATTTCTCTTCCCTCCAGAAACAATCTCACACAATCCTGTTAAGTACACACCACCAAGGACTGGAGGGCCACGGGCAGGGGCTGCTTTCCCCGGCCCTGCCCAGTTGAGCAGATGGCGGCGTGGGCGTTAGGTACCAGCCTCCTGGCAATCCGAACATCTGTTCCCGTTAGAAAATGCTAATTGCCATCAATCAGGACAGCACCTACCCACATTTACATGCAAACGCACATGCAAAAAAAAAAAATACATCTGAATTTCTCAGTGTGTGGCACTCCCTGCATGCTAACCAGGCAGAGCTGCGCCTCAGTGGCCCAAGGAGCAGCCCCAAGGCCAGGTCCTGACCCCCAGGCCCCTGCAGGACCTGCCCCAGGTCCACCGCAAGGAGACAGTGAAGACATCACTTGGTAGACAGCCCTGCTCAGGCCCCATGGCTTCTCATGGTCCATCCCAGGGTGGACCCAGGATCACTGGCCCCAGCCAGTGCAGGTCACAGGACTGAGCACCTGCCTGGGCTGGATGCTGCTTCTCCCACACCGCTCCTTCTGCATCTGGGACCTTCATCGGGACCCTCTCTCCCTGAGCAAAGTTCAGGCATCTGTCCTGTCTCCCAGGAACAATTTAACCACAGTGTCAGCCCAGGTCTGCACTGCATCCACATCAAAGGTCCAGAAGTCACCCGCAACCCTGTGTGCTCCTGTGAGACTCGTGGCACCTCCATGTCACAGCCCAGCCTCCTCTGACTCCAGTGCTCTCTACCTTGAGGAGTTGGGGACGTGACCTGCCCACCTGTCAGTGGGGCGATGTCCTAGGACCATCCTCCATCTGTTGATCTGGGGGCCCTCAACTTGGCTAGGCCTTTGCATCCTGCTCTGGGCTACTCTCTGGGTCACAATTACTCAGCTTCTCATACCCTGGGTACCTGGGCCGGTCTCCTTGGGGATGCAGAAACAGGCATGAGGCTGCCCAAAAGTGGCAGAGCCGAGCCCTCCTTCCACTCTTGGCTGCCTGACTGTGTGGCCTCCTCCCTCCCCAAGGAGCACAGACTCTGCTACTCCATCAGACCAGAAGAGTCACCTGCAGCCCTCGGTGACCCTCAGCCCTGTGTGCAATCCAAGGGCCTGCGTGTTTCCACAAAGTGAGCATGAAAAAACCAGCCTATTATATAATGGAAAGCAATGATTTTTCTGAGCACCTCCCCCTACACACACCCTCCCCAAAAGAAAGCGATTTTGCTAATTTTTCTCCCGGGTGCCAGGCGCTGTTGCCAGCCTCGGTTGCTATGAGGCCCGGTGACTGGTTTGAGCTATAAACTAAGGGGATTGGAGAAGAGGTTTCCATGGGGAGCCACTGCTCCTCACCTGTGCCATGGGGACCAGGGCTGGCTGGCAGAAGGGCCTCCCAGACTCAGGTCCGTCGTCAGGTGACATCTCCACAGGTGTGAGTCATCCCAGCTGCGTGAGAAGGGGGCGCTTTAGTGGCGGTGATGGGTCACACACAGGGAGGGCACATGTCTGAGGGAGATACGCAGCCAGCACTGTGGTGGGCTCACTGCCCAGTGGCTGGGCAGGGGCTTGCAGCCAGCCTGGCCAGAGATTCCCTTTTGAATGTATCCTCCTTTGTGAAGAGCTTGGTGCGAGGGAAACATACATGGGTGTTGGGGATACGAGGTCACGTTACATCTGTGGACCACGTCCCAGCCGTGTTTCTGTGATCAGCAGACCGGTCCCTATGCCTCACTCATGTACCTGACACACAGAGGCCTCAAACCCCACCAGAGTGGCTCCTCCAGGGGCCTCCTACCTGCAGAAGGTCAGGGCGACAACTGCCACCACTTTGTCTCGCCCACCAGCCTGTTCCCGGAGGCGCCAGCACCTAGCAGACAGAACACTGCTCCGTACTGCTCCGCACCATGTCTCAGGAACCAGTGCCTTCCTTTCTGATATCCCCCTTCAACCGGGATCATTGCTGTCTTTGTTCAGAATTCAAAGTGTTTCTCCGTGCGAAGAGCTTTTAAGTCCTTCCGGGCGGGGACCTTGAGCAAGGTCTGTTTTCATCAACCCTCTCCTCCTCCTGCTTCTCCTCCCGTTCCTCCTCCTCCTCCTCCTCCTGCTTCTCCTCCCGTTCCTCCTCCTCCTCCTCCGCCTCTCCTCCCTCCTCCGTCCCTTATTCTCTCAGCTTCTGGTCTCCCTAAAGTTCCCCACTGGGCTTGTGTACCCACTGAGATGCCTGGAGATGGGGACCCAGCACCAGGGCGGGTGACAAGCCTCCTGCTTGCCTCTCATGTCTCTCTCCACAGGTCGACAGCCCTGGTTTGCTGAGTCTCAGAGACGGCAACCTAAGGAAACATGGCCAGGGTCATTTTCCCTTCCCACCCTGAACCCCACAGCCCAGGACCAAAGAAGATGAAGTTTTTAGAATATTCTCCAATAATAATAGAATTCAGTGACTTCTGGGTAGATAGACTGACAGATAGATGATGGGTGGAAGAGACGGATATAGACACACATGGACAGACAGATGCATAGACAGATAACAGACACATGGATAGATGCATAGGAAAATAGATATTGGAGTATGTTTACATGCATATCTAAACGGAAGACACGTAACCGATGAATAAATAGCGGATACCTGGATGGATCATGATATGTATGTACACGGATGGATAGATACATGAACATGGATGGATAGATGATAAACGGATGGAAAATAGTTACATGGACGGATGGATCAAAAAAGAGAAGATAAATCATGGATGAATTGATAGATAGATTGGTGCTGGGTGGATAGACGGATGGATGGATCATAGGTGAAGAAAGAAGGCCCTGTTTTCCCCTCAGTCTCTTCCTTTGTGGCTCGTTTCAGAAAAGCCAGACTGTTGGTGGAAGATGGGCCAAGGATAAAAGCTCCACTGGGCATGGGGTGGCTGACGTTTTTGGGCAGGCCCAAGTCCAGGTCTGTGCCCATCTCCTCGGGGCAGCTCTCAGACCCCAGTCTTGGAAATCCCCTTGAGGTGCAGGCAGGACCACGGGACATGTCTGGAGGTGAGCGATCTCCTCAGCACTGAAGCTACCTGGTCCTGCCCCCGGCCCTCCCTGCGTCACTGTGCCCTTGTCTATATGCCACAGTCTCATCTTGTGTTTGGCCACTTGTACTCAGACCTCTCTGATGGCGGATGGACAGGGCAGCTGCTTAGGTCCAAGTCCTGCTGCTCATGCCCAGCCTCACTGGCCTCCTGCCAGCCTGGTCTGACCACACTCGGGTGCTGCGCTGAGCCAGCTGGACTCCCTCTGCCCACAGCAGGACACAGCACATACATTTCCAGGTCCCAACCCCTCCGGGGGGGGGCCCCCTCATCCCACCAGGATGGGATGATCTGGCCCAAGAAATGCCAGCGACCTGGGCTCAGGGAAGGCAGTGAGTCAGTGTGGAGTCAGGAGAACGGGCAGGAAGATCCCGCCCTCCGCACTCTGCACTCTACCTCTTTCGGCCTCCGCTTTTCACCCAGAAATATCTGCTGGGGGGTTCCCAGGACTAAAAGCCCAGAGTGTGGATCCTTCAGAACTAGGCTCCTCGGACCAGGGCCTGTATTGGGTCCATCTTTGCATTATTTTGATGTTTAATCCCAGGCCCCCGACACCACACTCAGTCTCTGCTCCTCAAGACTCTGTAGATGCTAGAGAGGGGAGAGATATGAGCTGTGATTTCACCCTGATTCCAGAGATCCCCAGACTGAGATAGCACCCTACCTGCAATGGCCAAGCAGAGGCCAACATGTCCCCACTGGACAGAGGGGAAGTAGAGACCATTTCTGGCAAAATGAGATGAAGGGGAGGGGAGGAATGTTTGGGGTGTGACTGCCTTTACTCAGCAGCTCATTTCTGATGACCAATTCCCTTTGTGAAATGTCGCAGCAACCTAAACAGTGTCTCACAATGGCTTCCCAGGGAGATAACATTAAATTTATCTAGCGTAAAGTGCCCTTTAGCACACATATCTAATGTTAGACTCCCCTCTCCTACAGCCTTGTCTAGTGCTTCTCCAACTGAGGAACACATACCCAGCCCGGATTGGCCCCTCAAGGACATACAACAGGAAGCAAAGGCAGCTGACCCTACGGGCTGAGCGTGTCATCTGTCTAAGCATCTGCTTTAGTCTGAGTACTGGGAGAAAATATTGCTGTTATGTCACAGTCAGCAAAAGCATATTGTGGATTTGATGTAAGATGTGTGTGAATTTTAAGATAACAAATAAGACTTCAAAGAAATGTCATGCTTTCTCTGGCCCCCTTCTAGCCATAGATACCTGGTTCCCCAGGGGTACAAGTTTAATATTCCCTCTCTTTGGGAGCCTTTGGAGGAAACACAAACACCTCCAGTACAATGCTGCATGGCTCTCTGTCATCCAAGACAAGCCACTGAATCCCCATGGCCTGTGTGCAGGCTGCTGCATGCGGTGTGTGTCCCAGCTCCACCATGTGCCATCGTGGTCAAGATGAAATACAATGGCCAGTTCTCACTTCCTGCTCAGAGGAGGAGGAAAGTGCAACAGAATCGACTTCTTCATAAACAGACACAAGGGTTCTGCCCGCCTCAGGAAAAATACTCAGCATCCCTTTCTGCAGAGTGAAGGCAAATCGTGGGCCACAGCATCCTCTGTGCTGGAGGCAGACAGCAGGAAGCGTCTGGCGGGAACAGCATCTCCCAGGAGCAACCTCCATGTCTCCGAGCTCAAGGGAGGTGGAGACCATCAGGAATGCTGGTCAGAGGGCCATGCTTGAGGTATTTGCCACAAACTGAGAACAACATATTTTGCAGAGTGTTGAGGATTGGCAAAAACTCTAAATAATTCAAAAATCACAATGACCTGGCATTGGAAACTTTTTCAGCAACAGAATGGTTGACCATGATGGTGGCCATGATGGTCTGGCTCATGATCAAGAGACAACATTCAAATGCCACCTCTGGCCACGCCCACTCCAGAGCTGAAGACATAGCTGGTTGTCTAGCACTGTATCCTTAGCTGCAAATGGCACGGGAGAAATGGGGACGCACCCAAGCCTACAGCCTCACAGCATATCTTGTTATCTGCAGGATGATCATCCCCTGAAAATTCTTTGTACAAAAACATGTTCTTGAGAAGAAATGTGTTTTGTAAACACCATTGGATGGGACCTGGCCTCCTAGCAGGGGTGAAGAATTGAAGGTTTGTTGCTAAAGCATTTGGAGAGATTCCTGCCATGTGTGCATGTGTGACCCATGACCAGCTGCTCCCCAGGGTCAAGAGAGACTTCAGGAGGATAAAAAAGCAGTGTCAAGGACACCTATCCAGAAGACTTTTATGGAAACTGGCTGTGTACAAAAGTGTGGGAGAAATGTAGAGCCCTGTGTCCCTAACGTACCCCGGAGAGGAGGTCTGCAGAGGAACAGCCCTGGACATCTCACCTTCCCTCAGCTACCAGCAAGGCACAGTGGACCGAAGTCAGGCAACCAAGAGGGACAGGTTCCGGCCACACCCACTTGACCTCCAACCCAGGAAACAGAACTAATAAACCCAGGGCCCATCATAGAGAAACCACCATGGCCATGCTGGGGGGAAGAGAATTTCTTTAAAAAAAAAATTCTTATTTTGAAATAATTTAAGGCTCACAAGAGGTTGCAAAAACAGTATAGAGAACTCCTTTGTGCCTGTTAGGAACTGAATTATGTTTTTAAAAACTCATACGTTGAAGTCCTAACTCTCAATAAACTGGAATGCCACTGTCTTCGGAGACAGGGTCTTCCAAGAAGTCAGCAAGGGGAAGTGAGGTCACGAGGGAGGACTCCTAACCTAGCAGGACTAGGATCCTGCAAGACGAGGAGAGCAGGACAGATGTGCAGAGAGGAAAAGCACGTAAAGATACAAGGAGAAGACAACAGTCTATAAACCAAACAGAGACACCTTAAAAGCAACCAGAGCCCTGAAGATGCCTTGCTTTGGGACTTCTAGCCTCCAGAATTGCAAGAAAATTAATTGCTGTTGCTTAAGTCCCCCTCCCAAGTCTCTGGTCCTTGATATGGCAGCCATAGCAGGCTCAGACACCTTCCCATGCCCGAGGGAGGCCACCAATCTATACTGTCGACAGGATGGCTGTGCCAGGCACACTCGCAAGCAACACCGCCAATGCCAGGGTTGCCAGCTTTGTGGCCTGACTGTGCACTCCATATGCAAGTGCTTCTCAAACTCGTTGTGGCACAAGAGGCATTGTTTTATTTCTAACTCATTATGGACCTACCTTTTTGCTTAGGACAGGCTACAAAAAAGAATTTAACTAGAAAAATGGAACGAAAAGAGACACAAAGCCGGATTTCCCAGTGGAGTCAACAGACTTAGCATTACCCTTCCGAATTGCCATAAAAGATTCTGGATATTCACTGCTATAGTTTGAGGGTGTCCCTGGGTGCTTGTGGCAGGGCCTCGGTCCTCAAAGGACACTGAGAGGTGTTGGGGCCTTGATGAGGTAGGGCTGAATAGAAGTACCCCAGGTCCCTGGGCCTGGGCCTCAAAGAAGGTTGACACGGTTCTCACAAAATGCTGAGTTAGTTCTGAAGACCGAACTGTTATAAAACACACTGGCTTCCTTTCTAGACCCATGACTGTTTCTCTTGCACACATTCCTGCCATTGTAATGCCACCTGCCAGGAGGTCCTTGCCAGAGTCCAGCTCATGCCAACACCGTACCCTTGAACACCATACCCAGAGCTATGAACTAAATAAATATCTCGTCTTTATAACATTACCTAGTCTCAGGCAATTTGTAGAGCAGCAGAACACTGACTAACACAGTTACTCTCAAGTTTCTATTCCCTTGGAGGAGCCAGCAGCAGCTGCTCACAGGGAGGCCCTGATCTGTGGTCCCTACTTTGTGTAGCTTTAACTTGGGCCATCTGAGATACATCCTGAGCAGGTGTCATGGCTAGAGAGTCATTATGGGCTCCAATTCTGCATAGTCCCATGCTGACCATGTAACAGTGGCTCAGTTTTCTCATTGAATTCAGCTCAGAGTTGTTGCAAAGATTAATGTGGATGACGTGCACATAAGTTTGAGATGGCAGCCATCTCAGATAAGATGCCCTGCACCCACCCGTCTTTCAGCAGGTCAGCTGGACAGATTTCCAAGCCTTCTGCAGCATTTGAGAGACTCTGGGCACACAGGTGTCTAGCACAGGGTGCTACATTATTTGATCTTTATTGGACCTGATTGCTTCCAGGCCCTTCTATAATGTTGACATCCTGATTCACCCCCCACTGGTAGCTGCAGGTGGCCACACCCTGTGAGCTTCCTGCGATTCCAGCCATTACTCAGCAATGCTTGTGACACAAGGTCACCACCGCACCATCTGTCTAAGCTCTCTCCCGCTCCTGCTCCCTCCCTGAGGACACACACACACACACATACACACACACACACACACAGAGGCTTGTCTTGACCACTACTTCTAGATTAATTTCTCTTCCTCAGGCATTTGTCAACATGCCTTTTTCTGTTCTTTCCTCTGACAAACACGAATGTCTTGGAATGCATCACAGACAGCGTACCCTTGCAAATGAGATTAAAACCAAACAAAACAATTTTCTCCCCGTCTGTAGAAATCCTTGCTGGTCTATGACCCTTCAAATGGGATGTGTGGTAGCCCCATTGAGGAGGAACCAGAGTGCCAGCGTGTGACAGGATGAAGAGTCTGGAGCCCGATCAGGGCATCAGACAGCACTGTGTCGGCCTCTCAGATGACACCAACTCAAGATTGCCACAAGCCTTGACAAGGATCCATCTGAGCCCAGAGTCGACGGGCTGCACAAACCCACGCAGAGCCTGCTCTCGGTTCTCTGTCCAGGCATCTCTTCAAGTCACAAACTCTGCCCAGTCACTGGGACACGAGGGACATGTTCAGATGGCGATGCCCGTGTACACCAGCACAGTCCTGATGCAACAAGACTGTCCCTCCCGCTCCACTGCAGACTGACCGTGACAGTCACTTTTTCTGGCTCTCCCAGATGAGACAGCCCTTATCACCGGGTGTCTTGTCACCCAAACAAAGGGGGCCCTGTAGACATGGAGAAGACAGGAACAGTCGCCCACTACTACCTGGCCCACATGAGCGTGCGTCCCTGTGACTCAGTGTGGCTTGGCCGCTCCTGCTTCTGCCTTAATCCCCTTTCTCCTAGCCCCACTGTACCTTTTCCTGGAGTCCTCGAGGGCCACCCCAGTTCAAGAGTCTCGCCCCCACAGCCCCCCTTGCCTTTGCTCCCTGTGATGGCTTTTAGCTAGATGTCTCCCTCAAAGCCTCACAGGGTCATAGGCGGGGCTTTTGCAGAGGTGGCTGGATCTAGAGTGTAATGCTGGGACTGATTCATGGTGTGACACCGGCTCAGGGGCTCTAGGACGAAGAGTGTGAGTGCTACCCGGCCTAAGTGGCCTGGCTAAGATGTAAGCGATGAAAAGAGCTATAGTCATCCCTTGCTGCTTTATTATCTTCTGCCTTCCATGGACTGTTTCTCCTCTGCGATGCCCCTCTGCCATGCCACCTTGTCTTGGAGCCAGCCGAGTACGGACCGAAACCTTTACAAACTGTGACCAAATGAGGGTATTTTGTCTCCACAGTGAGAAAAGCAGCTAAGACACGCCCCAGCCCGGGCACCCCTCCCCTGCAAAGCCCCACATCCCTGACTCCCAGAATGTTTCCTTGCAGTCTATGTGCCCCAATCCACCCCTCCCCATCCACATACCCCAATTTACCCCCCACCCCAGCCTCCAAATCCTGGCCCTGACTACCTCCAGCCCGTTCCTTCCAAGCTTTCTTCAAAAGCCCCTCCACCACTGGCCACCTCCAAAACCTCTCTGTCTCCCTCAACTGGAGCAAAACTTTTTATTTTTCCCTCTTGATACATGTATATTTGGAACCTGCAGCATACACTGTTATTTTAGGGTTGGGTTTAGGTTTGGGCTTTTAGTTCCGCATTTGTTCTCAAGAGCATTTTGACCATGGGGTGGTAGGAAGCGGGGGAGACCCCAGAAGCACCTCAGCCCCTTAATATCGGGAGCCATTCTGCCTCTCGGTCTGTTTTGGGGTTCTCAAGAAGTCATGGCCATGATTTAAGCATGACCCTGAGAGTTTCTGTGTTAGAAAGTTGGTCCCAGCATCACACATCAATGTCACTCAGAAGTGAGGCCTTCTGGAGATGATTAGCAGAGAGGAGGTCATGAGGGTGAGACCTGTGGTGGTATCAGTGACTTTACAGAAGCAAGAGAGCTGAGCTAACATACTTGCTCTGTCTCACCATGGATATCCTCACCATGTTAAAATAGAAACCTTCACAGATTCTGGCACCTTGATCTTGGATTTCTCAGACTTCAGAACCATGAGCCAAATAAACTTCTCTTCCTTATAAATCAGCTGGTCTCAGGGAATTTTGTTACAGCAACATAAAATGAGCTGACACGCTTCCTCTTACTGTTCACATCATCCCGTCTTTCACTGTGCTGAGCGGTGAATGGCATCTCCATATCTTCTGATTCGTGTCTTAAAATCACTCAAGCAGCCAGTCTCCCCCAGAGTGTCCCAGAGTCTGGGGAAGATCAGAGCTATGGCCGTGGAACAACACTTTGAGGTGAGCCCTGAAGGTGGTATCAAAGTCACAGCACTGGGGTTTACCTCATGTGGGGACAGGGTCGGTAGAATACGACCCCCAAAAGAAGTATGTCTTAACCCCCAGAGTGAATCTATTGAGAACTAAATTAAGATGAGATCACGCTGGAGTGGGATCGGCCCTGATGTCGTGACTGATGTCTCTGTAAAGTGAGGGAGACTGGGGCATGCTCACACACACACAGAAACCTCACACGAAGAATGAGATGCAAGACGCACAGGGACTGTCACATGATGGCAGAGACAGGCACTGACATATGTCTCCAAAGCCAAAGAACACCAAGGAATGTCACAGCCACCAGAAGCCAGCGGGGATGGTTTCTCTCTACTGATCCCGGGGTTGGAGATATCTATCTGGTGTCCAGGATCTTGCAAGAACAAACAGCTATTTTCTTAAGCTGCCTGCTCTGTACCTTTGCCCCACAGCAGCCGCAGGACTCGAAGACCCTACGGGGAACATCAGCCTGGTGCCACACTCCACGTCCTGGGCCCTGAGACCAGGCTCCACTCTAGAGGCTGGTGGCCACGTCCAGCCTCTTCTCAGAGGGGCCACTCCCTTCCGGGCTCCAGCGCGGGAGCTACAGCTACAAGTGGAGGTTCCTCTCACCCGTAATTGTTCTTAATGCTTTAACACACGGTGACTAATGGGCTCTAATTGGACAGCTTCAGCACCGAGGGGTGGCCTGGGGAACTCTCTGACAGCACGCTCTGTGACCCGTGGGGCCTCCTGTGGCTCACGCACAGCGCACAAGGGTCCCCAGGAAAAAATATTGACTCATTTTTCTATTTTTTTTTAAAAAAATATCACAGCAGCGCTGATAAGCAGTTTTATCCTTCACCTGACAAATACAGGACAAAGAAAAGGAGAGGAGAAGCCGAAAGCAGATGGGAGAAAGCATCACGAATGCCACTGAGGTCTGTGGCATCTGTCTAGAGACAACCCAGGGAGCTCCTGGAGCAAAGCCAGAACCAATTAGGGGAGGGTTCGAGAGAGCCTGGAAGATTCCAGGCCCGACTCTCCTTCACGGGAAAGAAGGGAGGAGAGAGCAACTGGGATGCCTCCTTGTCACCTCCCTGACCCGTGGGCCCTGCCCATGACTGCACACAGCCCAGAACCACAGGGAGAGGACGGGCTGGGTGGGCAGGTGGGCAGAGGGAGGGTCTTGAAAGAGAAAGTGTGAAAAGCTGACAGAATGCATAATTCCTCAAGGGAGGAGGGGAGACAGAGACAGGGAAGCCACCTAGAGGTCCCAGGTCCTCATTTCTGGTCCCTGTATCGTGTCCCCAGGGCTGTTACCATGGTGAATGTTTAGCAGGGATTACAGACCCTGAGCCCTGGGCCCAACCTGAGCCCGCTTTTCCAACTCTGTGGGTCATCAGAAGGGGAACTCCAAGTTTTTTTTAAATGGACCCACGCCCCCAAAGTTGGCTCAAGCTAAAGTCTTTGAGTTAAAAGATCAGAGCGGAGAAGAAAAGCCACCACTAGAGAAGCAGGAGGCCCCACGGCAGACCCCGCACACAGGAATGTCTGCGTGAACGTCAAAGGATCAGGCTTCTCCCTCTCCCAACCTCTGCTGAGGGGGACCCTGGGCCCCAGGGATGCCACGGAAGGTGTGCCCGTCACTGATTCGGGCAGCCTGTGCCTCAGCACCCCTGTGATGGATTCTGGTTTAACAGCTTTTTAAAAATAAGCAGAGGAGAGCCAGGCCTGACGGCTGAGTACAGGAGGTGGGCTCACCAGAGATGACTTATGGAAAGGTGCGCATCACACTCGCGGGCGCAGCTCCACAAGGCACAACGGCCGATGTGTCCCCACCTGCACCATGTGGGCAGCACGGCTGGGTGCGCTCACACAGAGCCCAGCACGCACTGCCCCACCCCGTCCCACGCGCACGACCGAAACTTGGTTCACCTCTGGGCCTCACGACAATGGTGCTTCTGCCACTCCCACAAACACATTTGGAGAAGGGACATCCGGCTGCACCAGCTGGCTCTGCTAACCGACCCCAACAGGCCACAGTGACGTGGTTTGGGAGATTCTGACTGTCTCAGAGAGGCAAGGGGCAAGGGAAGAGGAAGGGAGGGGACAACATGTGACCTCCCTTGTGGCTTTGGTCCTAGATGCTGGGGGTGGGAGGTGTTTCCTCCTGGACAGCTGCAGACCCATCTGCCCGGGGCCTCTGGCACTGCATTAGGGGACAAATCTCATTTTGTAGCAGATCAATTTCCATGCATGTTTTGAATAAGGACTTGGAAGTTACTGTAGGAAGGCATATGTGAAGGGATGAGCTTTAAAATGGGATCTAATGGATGGGACCTTTCTGGTCCAGACGGGGTGACTGCCCGGGAGGAACCCGCTGCTTCCCTGCAGCCTGCTTGGAACCCAAGATGCTTCTGCAGCGCTGGCGCCACATTACGTGGCCTTCACAGCGAGGACATTCCTGGACCAGCACCCCAGCCCCACCCAGGTTCCCGCAGGCTTCTCAGGCTCTGCTTGTCCACCTGGAGTGCGGGAGCTGCTGGCAGCAGGTCTTCCTTCGGGAATGGGCCACTGCCCCTGGGCTAGTCAGGGATCTGCAGCAGGGTGGGGCTTGGGTAGCAGCTCTCTGGAGCCCACGTTGGGCCCACGAGAAGAGCTGAGGCACAGGGTGTGCGCAGAGGTCAGGAGCCTGCCATACTGGCCCACTGGCCCGCGTGCCTGTCTCTACTTCCGACTGCCACCTGCCCTCCCCAGGCATCTGGGACGCATGAGTCAGCCCCAAACACATCTCCAGCAAGGTCCTCCAGAGCCTCTGTGGTCAGCAGCGTGACACAGTGCCCAGACCCACCCCAGCATGCTTTACAGCAACAAGGAGGAGCTGTGTCACTGTGCAACCAGGGTCATTTAAAACTTTGTTGCAAACATGGCCCCGGAAATCCCACTGCTCTCGTCCTGAGCCCATGCTCCACCCAGCTGCCCTCCTGAGACAGCTGTCCCCTGCTGTCCCCTGCCCTGTCTGCTCCCACATAGAACACAGCATCATGTCTATACAATGAAGATCGGGTCATTCACGTCCTTGCGCAGGGATCCTTGGGAGCTCCCACTGACAAAATCCAGCCAGGACACTCATAAACGGTCTCTTTCCCCTTTTTCCACTTCCTGCCTGGTTCCTCAACCCAGCCTCACAAAACTCCACCAGTCAGGCTCTCCACCTGCCAGACTTTCCTGCTGACAGAAGTCACAAACTACGAGCTGGACACCCATGCAGAGCACCCTGCCCCACGACTGCTCTGTGGAGTGAAATCACGCGGTTGATTCCCAGTCTCAAGTGCAAGCTCAGAGTGTGCATGACAGGCCGGTGGGGAGCCTTACCTGGTGCCAGGGGGCAGAGGGAGTGGTGTCGCTGGGCAGGGAGACCCCAGGGAGGTTCTGGCATACGATGTCACCGGTGTCACTAGAAGAGCAGGTACCAGGAGAAGGGCTTAAATTCTCAGGGACAGGTTTTCAATCTGAAGGGAGAGAGAAACAAAGTTCCTGAGCAATGCTTTTGAACTGGTTGTCTTTGTTTTTGTCTAAACAAGCTCTAGTGCATTATTAATAAACGAGAGGAGGGAGAGCAGCACTGTCCAGGTTTGCCCCCAGGGACCAGCATGTCCCAAAGAGCACTTTGGCTTTTCATGCCAAGGCAAGTGAAAGGAATCTGGAGGAAAACAAAGCGTGGAACTCTGTTGCCAAAACGTCGCAGGTGGGCCATTCTTCTGCTGGGAGCCGCAGCTCTGGCCACCTGCTTCCCCTGGCTCCCCAGCCCAGGATGCCTGGATCCCACTAAGGCGCCCCGTCCTGCTCTCACTTCTGGACGCCTCCACTGTCACCCTCCGGCAGCCACCTGTGCTGCTCCTTGCAGGAGTTTCACCAGCTGACACCATCGCCATGACCACGACCCTCCCACGGTCCCACTTCATTCAGAGAAAACACCCAGCTTCTGGGAGCCTGAGGTCTACGGGATTTGAGGACTTGCTCTCTAAGAAAATAAGACAACGTGACGGCTGCAAAGCTGACATGCAGGGGCGGGAGGCAGGTCTGCGCGTTCACACAGCTTGGACCCTTGTGCCTCTGCAGCCTGGCCTCCCAGCTCCCCTCCAGGCAAGCGTGCCTCCCTGTCACATCCCACGGAATGTGTCCCCTACCTATCGTGTGGCTGGCTGCCCTGTTTCCCTCTCCCCAGCGACTCTGAATGTGGCACGTCCCACTGAGGCCATCCCAGCCAGACACCTTGCTCCCTTCCTGTGGGCACTTCCCCGGCACTCGTTCTCTGATGTCATTGGTGAGCTTTTACGCCCCTGCTGGCATTCACGTGCCTGAGGAAGGCAGACCTCCACAGCCGGAGCTGCAGCCGCAGCGTGAAACTCACACTGAATCCCTGGCCACGGGTTAGGGTTGAAGGAAGGAGAGAAGGAAAGAACTCTCCTCTCCCCCTTTCCCACTGGTGCTCCTGGCCGTACTCAGAGCAGTGTCTCCCCTTCTGGAATTAGGCTCCAGGAAGCGGAAGGGGACTGGTGGGTCCTGTGGCCTCCAAAACGGGTGGCGGGTGGGAGGGCTGGTGCACACCCTGGCCCTGGAAGACTTCTGTTCGCTCCATCTATCCCACTCCGAACAGTGTGCCTGCTGCCAGGCTGGTAGAAGGCACGCGGTCTGGGAGAGCAGCTCCATCAGCCCGCAGCCTGGCTCTGGCGATGCGATGGGCTGGGGTTCCCAGGAGGAGCGGAGCTCCTCACCTCGGCCCTGGCAGAAAGCCTTCCACCCACCCATCACAGAGAGCTCACGACAGGGCCTCACAGGAAAAACACTGCTGCTATTAAAATTCCCTGTTTCTTTTCCTAAAATGCAGTTACTTAAGGGAGCCCAGCCCCCAGCCTAATGGTAGGAGCCACCTCACAGAGCGCGCTGCCAGCCCCTGCTATATCCACAAGTACCACGCTCAGCGCAGGTAGGTGGCACAGGTTGTCAGGCACAGGCCGGGGCATTCACCCTGGCTCTGGAGGTCTCTCCTCCACGGAAGTGGAGTGCCCCGTTCTTTCCTCAGTCTAAAGGCAGTGAGGGAGAGGTGGCAATGGCGGAGAAGACAGGGGATCCTGAGGCGGGGCCCTCGGTTCGAGGGTGAGGCAGGGAGGGGAGCTGAGTTGACTGCACTTGGGCCGAGCGCCCTGGGGCCTCAGGGCTGGAGTCTCAGCAGCTGGCACAAAAGGCAAGGGCGGCATTCACTCTGCAACAGACCCTTCAGAGCCGGGGTTCCAAGCAGCAGTTCCGAGCCTCCCCTGAGCCGGAGGTCTGCACCCCCTAACCCCAGATTCCAGCTGAGCTGAGGAGGAGTGGCTGCCATCCAGAGCTCCTCATGCCTCCTGGAGGTTTCAGGGAGGTCCCATGGGATGCCCTTTGATCCCAGGACCCTGGATGTGACTCCCAAGAGCCTGCTCTGGTTCCTTCAGGTCACATCTTCTGCACACAAGTCTCCCCTAGGCTGGATGGTCCCTGGTGACTCCGCCCTGCTCTGCCCTCTCACCACCTCCAATACAGAGAGAGCCTGGACTGGGCTGGGCTGGGCTAGCACACTGCCTGGTAAGGCCACCCTTCTGCCCTTGTTTATTCTGCTCTCTGGCCTTTGAGGCAGACAGAGCCACCTCCTAGTGCTGTGGGAGCAGCACAGGAAGGCACCCGGGGCAAAGGGCATGCCACAAGGATACAGGGACAGAAACCATCCCTGGGGATTCCAGGCTGCTTTGTGGAATGGGTGAGGAGCCAGACGGCCATGTGAAAGCTACCTGGCCAAGATGCCCACCTGGTGTCTGGTACCTAAGTCCAATGAGGGCAGAAAAGAGGGTCGAAGGTAGGGAGGGCAGGGGAGACAGATAAAGGCACTCACTCCCACCCCTGTCCCCTCCACCTTGGTCTTAATCATAACTCCTAGACTCCATGCCCCTGATCTCAGAGACAACTTCCTTTGCACCCCCCAACCCAGAGCCGAGCTCCCAGAAGGAGGCACCCCTAGCAGCCCGCCTCTCTTCACTCTGCACCTCCCAAGCCAGCTCCTCTGAGACGTTATTTCATCTCAGCACATCCTACACAGCCCATCTGCACCCCCTGGCTTAGAGGATGAAGACAGCAGCGGTTGGGGGTGGGGACCCATCATGGCACTGTCACCTGCCAGGCCAGCTCCACCAAGTGTCCAGGCCCGAGGGGCAGCCTGTACCCTCTAAGCCTCTCCTAGCTGCCTCACCTGGCCCCACCAGAGGGCCCAGTCAGCCTGGTTTTTTTCTTAGACCACAGCCTAATGGGAGATGATGGAACAGCCTGTCCTGTGTCCTCCCTTGTAAAGGTGCATCTTTCCTCCTTCTGCAGAAGCACCCGAAACTCATTACCACGGCACAGAACACAGGACCATGGCCTGCACATGCCCCCATGGCCCCGGGAGCCCCAGCCATCAAAGTTTTGGGGGCACTGGGATGTCCTTGCCCCTACCCTCCATGGTTTCATGCTTCCGGGTGCCAGAGAGAGCTTAACAGGGCAGGTTAATGGGAGGCATGGCAGGTGGCCATAAACTGGCCACGAAGCCAGTCTCGAGGTTCTGGTGGCGCTGTCCTCGGGCAGGGGTGTGGGAGTGGCAGGGCCTGCTGAGGGTGGGTGTCTGGCTGGACGGTGGAGACACGAGGAGCTCCCTAAGCCTGCCCAGCACTCCAGGGTCAAGAGTACAGTTCTCTATTTTCCCCCACCCCCGCCCCAACCTGCCATTCGCAGGGACAAGGGTCCAGTGTGTCTCTTTCGGGAGTGGGAGCTGCATCTTCCTTTCTCTGAAGCACGTTCATGGTAGCCCACAGAGAGCAGAGTACTGTGCCAGGCCCCTACCATCCAGCCTTGGCAAGCACACTGCCCAGTGCAGGAACACATGGGGCGCATCCAACTGTTGACCTTCATGTAGGAAGGTTGTCCCTGAGCTCCTCAGCTCTCCCCACTATGGGGAAATCGAGTGAGGAATCCTGAGTCCCCATCCTGTCCTCTGCACGTGTGTGCACACACACACACACACACAGTCCACAGAACCCCAGGGATGGTAGAGCACAAAGGTCACTGTTGACCATGACTTTTGAGTCCTTCTTGATCCCTTTACCTGCTTCTATAAGATCCAGCTCATTTGCTTTAATGATTGGGATCCCCCTTCAATAATTTGGGGCCCCAGGGATGCTTAAATTTCTCAGTAAGACTGGACGTGGGCAGTGGGGGAACACAGGAAGCTGGACAGTGTCAATTAAGTGTGATCCTGTCCAGGGATAGAGTTATGCCCTGGTGCTGGGCAGAAGGCTTAGTCTCAGAGAAGAACTGTAGGGACCATCACCACCAGCAGCTTCTCAGTGAGTCCCCATGCCACCGTGTGTGCTGGCCACCCCAGCTCCTGGCTGCTGAGTCAGGTGGCTCCTCACTTTGTCCCAAGGTGGCAGGAGGACTGGGGTGACTTTTGTGCTCCAACTGCAAAAGAATCTCCTGAGACTCTTGTTACTGCAGAGATAAAATGGGGAAAAGGAACACCTCAACTTCTAAAAAACATCCTATGAAAAATAAGCCACACACGAAGGAGGAGGGAGGTAAAGGAAGGGAAAAGGGACAGAAAGACAGACAGAGAGACTGAGGTGGGATGACAAACCACAGGGGACAAGGCACATTTGTCCAGCCTGGACATGGAGCCCCATGGTGGACAGGGCAGAAATGGGTTGACGTTATCACAGCCATTGGAGCAGAAGCCACAGGCAGACAGGCCCCTGGCCAGGAAGAGGGAGGGACCAAAGGGCTCTGGGACAGGATGGGAACACGTGAAAATGGGACAGCAGCCTGGACTGACCCAGACGGTCTCAGACGGATACGCCGCCCTTGTCGGGAGCACGGATGTTTGTCCACGGGGTGAAGAGCGGTGGGTTAGCATCTACTAGAAAAAGAGGGGGCCTAGAGGAGGCCTGGGGAATCCCGCCAAGTCATCAGCACCATCACCCACATGTGTCCACAAAGGGCAAAGCTTAAGCACAGCAGGAGGGCAGAGCCCTGCCGGTGTCTGCTCTCCGTTCTGTGAGATGAAGGATGGGAAGGAGAGAGAGACGCCAGGCAGGGGGAGCTGTGCGCGGGAAGCAGCGCTCCTGGTGAAAATTTCCAGGTGACCAGAAAACAGGTAGGGATTAGACAAGGCTGCCAGGCACTTTATCCGCCCCGGGACACTGACTCCCAGAGGTGGGGTACAGCAGAACAACCTTCACATTCTGCACAGCAAAGCAAACTAAGCCCACCGGAGCACTCCAGGTCCCAAGACCCCTTCCATCCTCTGCTGCTCATGCAAACAGGGGCCCAACCATAAAACTTAAGTCAGGCTTCTCCCCGACCCCAGAGAGAAAGGTACACTTGGACTCCAGGACCGTGGGCAGGTTGGGGACATCACTGGTCCTTATAAAGCAAGGGTCACCTGAGGAAGTGGCTTTATTTATGGGATTCAAGATGAGAAGAAAGAGCCCAAAGGGCCTGTGAATGGAGGAGCACCTCATTTTACTGCCCCAACCCCCAGCTCCACCAGCTCGGTGGGAGGCGGAGGTCACATGGAGTACTGGGCAAGGGTGGCCCTGTAGGTAGATGCGGTGGTACAAGTGCAGGTCTTGGATTCAAGGTTCACATATAGTCCTTTGGCTCAAGTTCCTTGGAACAGACCACTGTCTGTGCCACTGTGTGTGAGAGCTTGGGTGACATTTTAGGGAGTCTGGGGCAGTGAGGTGGGAAGAACCTGGAACAGGGCCTGTAGGCCTCGGCACTCCTCTTAGCCCACCCCTTGCTGGCCGTGAGACCTGGACAGGCTGAACAGCCCTGGTCCTTCCCCACCAACACATATGAGGCTCCTGCTCTGTGCCGGACGCAGCCCCAGCAGCCTGGCGTTTGACAATACAAGAGCGTCTGGGTTCCCATCTACCAGGTCTGCGTGTCACCTCACTGTCCTCCCTGCGAGAGCCATAGAGAAAATATATGGAAAGAGCTTTGCACTAAATCAAAGCAGCATTTTCTTGTGACACCCCAGGAATCCATGCCTTTGCAGGACTGCTGAGGCTCCGGGCCTCTCTCTGTGTGAAGGTCAGAAATGCAGGAGCCACTGGGGGCCAGGAGGGACACGGGATTCCAGAGAACAGGGCTCTCTGTATCGGTCCTAGTGGTATCTCCCAGGGACCCTGAAATCTTCAGAAATCAAGTTTTGTGTCTTCAGGGTACGTTGCTCATTTGTTTGTTTTCAAAATGAAGATATGAGTATCACCAGGAAGGCACCTGAATTCCTGTCTGGCCTCCCAGTGGGACCAGAGACCTGGTGGACAGAACCCCAGGGGGCCGTGTGAGGGGGGCCCTTCTCCACCCCCACACCTCTGCCTGTCATTTCATCGCAGGGAGGGGAACGTTAGCCTTCCATTTCCGTCTAGCAGAACGGTAAAAGAAAGAAAACCGGAGCCACGGCGAGGATCTAGAATTCATTTTTTAAAACCATTCCAATATTCCAGGCAAGGAGCTGCTCACGGTACCCACTGCGATGCTGTCCCCAAAAGACCCTGACGTCAGAAACCAAGTTCTTAGCGCAGCAGGTCCTTAGGGTGCAGAGCCCTCTGGACGCTCCCACTCTGCGTCGTCGCCTTCTCTCCCGCTCACCTAGCTGCTCCCTCCGCGCTCCTGTCCCTCCTTCGCCACATCCTCTCATCCATCCTCTGCGGCAGATCTCAGCGCTGCTGGCTCCCTTGTCATCCTGATTACTCCACGGTGCATACTCTCCCCAAAACATAAGCTCGGCAGCAACAGCAGAGTTTAAACTGAGCCTCAAAGCTAGGAAGCAAAGCTTGCCACGCTTTTAACCAAGAGGAAAATAACACGGAGTGGCGCGTCTTCATAGTAAAGATGATGAGGAACAGACAATATTCCCAGTAAATGAACCTCCTCCTCCTCCTCCTGATCTTAAACCACGCTTGCAAAGCCAGCCTCGCTCCCTCGTCTCCCCTCATGCCTTATGAATCCTGTCTCCGGCAAAAAAAAAAATAATAATAATAATTTGGGTCTTATTATTCTGGCATCTGGTGGGAGTCTGTGACAGTGTTACTGTAGCTGCACTTCTTCCGTTTGAATATCAGCCTATTTTAATAATACAGTGTACCTTTTGGTATTGTTGAAATGCTACATTATTCAACACTTCCAATAGGACTGGGAAGGGCCTCGTGTAATTTATGTGTCCTCTGCGCTGTGTTTAAAGCTCCCAAAGAGGAAGGTGTAATTTGAGAAGTGATTTTCCCCAAGGTCACCGAGACAGTCTCTGGAGAAGAAGCTGGTGGCATCTGCCCCAAGCTCGGGCTGGGGGGGCCCGCAACTCCCAGCATGAGGCTGGGCTCGGCGGTGGGGGAGACATGTCCTCCAAATACAAGAACGCTGGTCCAGCTGTGGCTTACCAGGCCCCTAGGTGTCAAACAGCTCTTGTTGACAAGGGACTGTCCCACTTATCTACCACTCCCCTCCCTGCACTAGGCCAGGGCCCCACCTCTGGGCTCAAGGACCGAGGCGAGGCACAGCAGATGGGAAACCCTGCACATCTAGCCCCTCTTTCTTGTCCTTCCAGAAAGCAGCATTGCTGTTCTGAGAATAGATGCAGGAGACACAGACAATGCTGCAGAAACCTGTCCCCAGAGACTTGCCATGGAGAAATGGCAGGCAACCAACCATCCCACACAGGGGGGACAAGGAAAGGCTCCTGCTGGATGGCAGCTCCCCAAGGGGGAACCTTGTTTTGCTCCATGCCACGCCCAAGGTGCTGGGCACACTGCCTGGTACAGAGCAGGTGCTGAAACAATGTGTCTGAGTGAATGAATGATGCTCTGATGAGCAGGGGCACCACTCTCGTGGTGGGAGGGTGTTACGGCTTCCAAGGTAACGGACCCTGGGGTGAGTCGAACAGAGGAGGGGGAGCGGGAGAGGCCAGGAGAGGAAGAAGAGGCAGCAGATCCTGGAGGAGGCCAGGGGGACATCTTCTAGGGAACGCAAATAATGGAGCAGGTGATTTGGGACTGGATGTACCGAAGATGCAACGGGCCGATGTAAATCAGGAGCCAGATCGTGAAGCACCTTGCATGCCATCCAAGAACTTAAAAAGCCATTTGAAGAATTTTAAGCAGGAAATGATGCAAATTCATGTCTTAGGAATCGTGCTTTGGTGCCAGTGCAGACCTGGTGGACGGCAGACTGCAAACAAGGCAGGCATCTCAATCAGCACCACAGGGGAAAGAGCACTGCAGACCTATGGAAGGGCAGGAGGGGACTGATGACCATTGTTAACAGGTCATGGTGATCAGTCCCACGGGCGGGGCGAGGAGCAGAGAATAGAAGCCACCTTGAAGCTTCTGGTTGCCCAGCTACTAGGTAGGGTACTGGCTTGTACTAGGTGGGGAGGGGCTGGGAGGCGCACGGTGTCAGGAAAGTTTACAGTGGGCTTCGGCTGGGCCGACAAGGTGGTTGATTATTAACGCAGTATGGTGCCATCCTGGATGCCTTTTCTTGTGTTAAAAATGGCAAACACAATGTTTCACGGCTGTGGGCCGAGTTCAGACTGGACAGGTTGAACCGGAAAGGCCCGTGGTAGAGGGACAGAGAGGTGCTTGGTAGGGGGCTGTGTGCTACATTCTACAGCTTGGGAGAGAGTCTTGTCCGCCTCGTGGCTGAGAGGAACAGTAGGGTTGTTCAGGGGAGTAGAGGTGCAGCAGGTCACTCTGGAGGAAGCCAGCCGACACGCTGTGAGGACATCAAGTCTCCAGTGGGAAAGCAGAGAGGAATGGAAGCTAGCAGCCCACGTGTGTAGACCCGTCCCCAGCTCAACTGCACACACCTGCAGCCCTGGTTGACTGATCCCTGACAGAGACCCTGCTAAGCTGCCCCCAGGTCCCTGAATCCCAGAAACTAACAGCTAATAACTGACAGTTGTTTGTGACCCTAAGTTTTGGAGCAACCTCTCACACAGCCATAGATAACTAACCCAGAGATCACTGCAGACAATCAGAACTGCAGCTGCGGGCCTGGACAAGACCAAGAAGTCATCAGCATCAGGAGGGACAAGACCACATGGGGTGGGTAAGAAAGCTTGGCCAAGAGGAACAAGATGAGGCCTCAAAGGGAGGAAGGCAAGGCTAAGAAACACACAAAACCCACAGAATAAGAGTCTCCAGAGGAAGGCATGGAGCCTGCAAGGGATCACAGAGACCTGGGCTTCAAGGGGACCAGGTCCCCCCACTGCACCCCAGGAGAGACCTTCTCACATGCCACCTCTGTCTGGCTCCTCTCATCTCTCAGAGCTCAAGTGGAAATCACATCTTTAAAGGCAGACTTCCCCCGACTACCCACGCTAAGGCCACCCCCATCCTAGCTCCCTGGTCACTCTCTGTCATGGCTTCCTAGTACTTGTTGCAAATTATCCTATTTCATTATGCTTTACTCTGCCAGGATCCGAGAAGGCTGGGGAATCTATGCTTCATTCACCACCATAAACCTTGAGTTTAATATATGCTAGGTTCCCAGTATTTGCTGGAAGGAGGGAAGGAGGGGAAGGGAGAGAGGAAGGGAGGGAAAGAACAGAGCTCTGAGTTTCACCCGGTGTCCAGGTCAACAGGTGGACAAACCACTTCCCTGCCACCCCCAACACACACATATCCCTGGAGGTGGGCTTCTTGGCTGTGGAGGAAACATGGCTGGGATGGCAGAGGATGTGGAGAGGCGCCCGACAAGCTCCCCTCACCTGAAAAGCAGGCCAAGGTCCACAGGACAGGACACCCCCCAACGCCTTACCACCTCCCGGGATCCAGCAATGTGGGCCACCCACGCTGTGCCGTGTCAGATAGCGCAACCAGGGAACAGCACATGCAGGTCCTAAGAGTCCAGAGTCTGGTGGAGCCATGGGCAGCCAGAAAGGGGCAGCACAGCATCCAGTCTAAGAGGGGAGACCCAGAGCCCGGTGGTGTCCTCTACCCCACCTCCCCTTCTGTGAGGCCTCTCCAAGCACAGCGGCTTACTGGGAGCACAGGTGTGACAAACAGCAGATTACAGCGCTCCGTAGTGCCTGCTACAGACCAGGACACAGGGCGCTGGGGACACAGAAGGGGCGAAGAGAACTGGATGTGGGAGCAGGAATCAGCAAAGGTGCCACAAGCTGGGGTGAGTGAGCTGCTCTGTACCATAACAAGCAGGCCTGAGCCCTGGCCAGCTGAGGAAAGTGGTGGCAGAGGCAAGACCCAAAGAACTCACTGAGGAGCCAGCCACATCCTCCCTGCAGGGGCCAGCATCAGCCAGAAGCGGGGCCGGAGCTCAGCCTGATACAGCTCAGGGCTGGGAGCCAGGGGCGCATGAGGCGGCGGGAAGGGAATGTACAGACGCAGGGGACGATGCGGGAAGTGGGAGAGGAGGTACAGGGGGGCAGGAGAGGGTACAGGGGCAGGATGGGGCCAGAGCAGACGAGGGACATGGAAAGCAGAGATGCCTGGAGACCCTGGGCAGGCGATAGGCCAGGGGGCAAAGTGGGTGTAAGGAGTGGTGGCACAAGGGGTTCCTGGAGAGTTCTGAATGGGGTCTTCTGGCTTTGGGGTCACAAGAGTCAATGGGTCTTGGTGAAGACTAATTCAGCCCTGGCTCCCTCTTGCAGGACTTCTCTTGCCTGCTCCCTGAGCTCCCCTCTTTGGGCCTGAGGTCACCTAGCTTGTCCCGAGACTCCATTCTTGAATGCTCCTCTCCTAGGTTGTTCCCACTCTCTCTGGAACACCCCTCATCCAGCCTGGGCACTGGGGAAATGACTCAAGACAGTCACCTGCTTTTATAAAATTATCACCAGCGACAGTGACAACACTTGCTTTATCTATACATCCCAAGAGAATTCCCCAGGCTGCCCTGCTCTGGGAGAGCTCCAGCCATGGGGAGAAAGCTGCCCAGGTCCCCGTGTGAGGGCCAGGTCCTTTCCTGTCCTCCAGCTCCCCCAAGAACAGGAGGCAATGGGGACAGACTATAGCTAGAGGGAGCCGAGGCAGACAGTGCACAGAAGGATTTCTGGGCAGCCCACATAATTAAACACGCTCCTGGGGGAGAGTGTTATATAACCCTGCTGTTTACACCTGGCCACAGCAATGCCCACCTCTAGCCATCCACGCATCAGCTCAGGTGTTCACATGATCTGCAGGTGCATGCTGGGCCACCTGTCTTCTTTGGGTCTGGGAACACCTGGGGACATTGTCCACCACATGGAAATCTTCCTAGGTGACTTGGGCACACAAGTGTGGGGGAGGCAGAAAGCCCAGGAGCTTTCACTGCTCTTCCCTGCCTCGGGACTGGGCTCCAGGCAGGCTGCCCCTTGCTCCCTCTCCCAGGAAGCCTTTCAGCCTGCACAGCACCAGCTAATCCATCGTGAGAGGTCCTGAGCCATCAGCCCTTGCTGCTTCACCTAGTCCTCCCCGGCCCCCCAACTCCACCCCCACGCAGAGGATGTTCTGGGGAGATGGGAAGGTTCTAAAACTCAATTTAGGAGATGGCTAGAGAGTTGTGTACATTTGTCAGAACTCTTCAGATGATAAGCCCTGTGCATTTCATAGTGTTTAAATTACTCTCCGTTTTCTAATTAAAGAAAAACTCGCCTCCTGGGCCGGAAATAGAGCTGGAGTCAAAGTGTGTCTCTCAGGCCCCTGAGGCACGGAAGGGCTGTGGAGTCTTTCGGGGGGCAAAGGCGAAGCCAGAGCCTATATCAGCATGTCTGGGGAAAGAGAGAATCAGCGTAATGATGCTGCAGTGGCCCACATTTGGGGCTGAGATGTGCCTCTACCAGCTTCCACCAGCAGTGGGAGGGGGCCCACACTATGGTGCGCCACCCAGAGCCCAGAGCTTTGCTCACAAGCTCCTGTAGTGAGAGGAGAGGGAAGAAGCATGGGGCAGGATGACACCCCTGTGGTAGGCTCCCTGCTGGCCACGTTGCACATGGAACAAGGACTGGGGAGCACACGTGGCAAGCACTTGGGTGAGGGGTATTGATGGGGTCTCTCTGATGCGCAGTTTTTGCAGCAGCCCAGTGGGGTATAACAGCTCCCCTTTTCTTCAAGAGCCAAATAGCTACCAAGAGATCCCCATCGTCTGCCCAAGGCCTTCTAGGTCAATGGAGGTGAGTGACTGCAGGAGTCCGAAGCCTCCCATCTGGCAGCAATAGGAACCTGAACTGAACTGGACCTCTCTGGAAGCAACAGATGTTAGACAGATGTGCACAGGGCAATGGCTAGAACAGCTGCAGACGATGAGGAGCAGAAGGTAGAGGAGAGGAAGCAGATGGGGACTCGACCTCTTGGAGAGGCTCTCCCTTTCCCTCCTGCCTCTTCTGAGCGTGGAACCCAGACCAAGGTCCAGCAGGAAGGAGGCCTAGCTATTCAAACCCTCACCAACTCACAGCCCACCTTGTCCTCCAGCATGTTTTCCCGAGGAATCTGGGCCCACCTTGGCATCTGCCTCCCTAGGAATTCTTTTCCTTCTGAGTCCCTTTGGGGAGCATTTTTCAACCCAGCAGATAACTCTTGGCTTGTGGGAAAGCCCACGAGAAAAGGAAGACCTCTGTGGTAGACTGATAACTGGTGGTCAACTTTGTAACACCAGCTGAACTGAATCAGCACGATACTGAGCATGGGTGGCCCACCCAAGGATTGCTGTCAGAAAAAAAGGAGAACTGGAGATGAAGAGTTTATCATTGTGGGTTTTCCTTGGCATGTTGTGTTATTTGGTGCTGTTGGTTCTCCTGTTGCCATGGGTTCTCCTGAAGGAGCTTGTCAAGTTTCTTTCCTGACATGATCTTGGCTGTTATCATCAGAGGAGCTCAGGGCCTTGTTGCTGCAGAGAATGGCCTCAGAGGTTCACTCTGGGGGAGCTCTGGTCCTTATGTTGAGCTTCCTGGCTCCAGAGGGGAAGATGGCGTGCTGCTCAATCTCCTTGAGAAGTTTGTCACGCTGGTTTCCAGATATAAACTTGGCTGTTCTCATTGTTGGAGGAGCTTGGGACCTCATTGTCGCTGAAGATGGCTATGGTACTTTTTGAGGGAACTCTGCTTCTTACTTTGTTGCTTCCTGGCTCCAGTGCAGAATCCTCAGCCTACTGGCACAGATCCCTCATCCTGCTGGTATAGACTTTCTAGCTTCTACAACTGATCTTTGGGCCTTCCCAGCACAGACACATGAAACAGACTTGCATGAGTCATTGTCATTGGCTCTAAGTCTTCAGCTGGACTCATGTGGGACATTGCTGTGGGTTCCAGGCCCTCAGCTGGATTCCTTGGATCTTTGTGTGTGGATTGATTTCCTGTACTTCTTGTATTTAATTCTTTGGGCAACTATTATATAATAATGCTATAAATTATGTGTCCCATATTAGATTGTTTTCCTTGCAAATCCCTGACTACAGTGGAATTTGGTACCAGAGAAATGGGGTCATTGCTGGTACTACACTTGACCATGTGGTTCAAGAGTCTTTGAGAATGGCTTGTGGGAAGAGTTTGAAAAAGTTCAGAGGTGTCACCCTAAAAGAGCAGAGCTGGAACACCTTAGGCTGTTCTGCATGGGAGATTCTGGTCAGAGCTCAGAAGACCAGAAGGCTGATAGAAAGCCTGCTGGTAAAAACCAGGCTGGGGAGGTTTCTGCTGGGAAGAAGGACTGCATTGGTTGTTGGAGTACAGATGATGTGTGTTATGGCTTGGCCAAAAGTTTGTCTGCATTTTGCTTGTGTCCAGAGACTTTGCCTAAGACTAAGATTAAGATTAAGGGCGGCAGACTAACCTGGCAGAAGAAATTACAACACAGTTGAATACTGAGGCTGTGGCATGGTTACTGTTGGGGGCTTTTACTCAGATTTATGTTGAGAACCAAGAGCAAAGAGCCCAGCAGGATGATTTAAAATGCTGTGAGGTTTTTCCAGAAAGGAATCTCCAGGAAAGCTGGGTACTGCAGAGACGGAGTTGAGGAGCTCTCGATTGCTGAGAAGGAACAGGAGAATAGAAAAGATGGCCTGACATGTAGCAGCAACTCCTCATCCTTTGCAGCCTCAAAACTGCGAAAGTGAAAGACTTCGCTTTGAGGAGAAAGCAGCAGAGCACCATGTTCCAGAATGATGGCAGCCACACCAGATTCCAAAATGATGGCGTCACAGAGAATTTGTTCCTCACAATCAGGTTCAGAGCACCCAGCAATCCAGGCACTCAACCCCTACAGCCAAGAGAGAGGAAAGCCTGGCTGCTGCTCCAGCTGGTAGCAGACCTTTGCATGGTCCATGTGGTGCTGGTTTTAGGTACATGCAGAACACAGGAGTTCTGAAGTTAAAAATGTTTCTACCTTGGTTTCAGAAGAAGGCCTGGGAGGCCAGGCAGAGTACCCCTGAGTGGGCAGTGTATAAAGCTGTGAGTGTGAAGCCAAAGGTGCAGTGGAGATCCCAGAAGTTCAGAAAAGCCAGGAATGTGGACCATCTAAAGAAAGGTGCAAGGATTGAGCAGAGTGGCCTAAGAGAAAAGCCATGGGAGCTACAACCACTAGAAGTGCCATAGGGGCAGAGTCACATAAACCCTTTGGTTTTGTCACATTTGTCACATTGCTTTGGATGTTCCACATACAACTACAAGACTTAATGTTTGCCCTGCTGGATTTTGGGCTTGCTTTGGTCGCAATGCTTTGTATCTTCCTGTCTAGACCTTCTGAAATGTTAAAGTTTATCTTGTGCCACTGAATGTTGAAAATGTTTAACTTTTCACTTGTATAGGGGCTCATAGCTCAAAGTCTACCCTAGATCTTGGAGGAGACTTGGGACTTGGAGTTTTCAGCAATACTGAAACTGTTATGACTTTGACAACTCTTGGAGATGGACTAAATGTATTTTGCATAAAGGATATGTATGAGTCTTTGGGGGACCAGGGCCAGAATATTATGGCTTTTGTCTGAATGTCCCCCCAAATCCCCATACAGTCATGGCAGTGGGCTTCTAGAATTTGTGATGGATTCAGGGTCTAATGCTGGGATTATGGCTGTGAGTGCTATACCAAGTGGGTGTGGCCTACCTACAATTAAAGGGACAGAAAGAATCTTCTCTCTTGTGCTCCTCCCTTTTTGCTTTTGTTGCTTTTAGAATCTGCTGCCACCATGAACTGTTGCCCCTCTGGTTAGGCTTGATAGTAGTCATCAGATTGCCATGCCACTCTACCTTGGAGCCAGCTGATTATGGACTGACACCTCCACAAACTGTGAGCTAACTAAACATTTCCTTCCTTAATTTTGGGCATCAGTTATTTTGTCTCACCAATGAGTGAAAAGTAACCAATACAACCTCCCAGGAGCAGCACTGTGCAGCAAAGCAGAGAACACAGTGCAAGATGAGGCTGAGAGATTAGGCTGGGAGCTGCTGACCCCATGCATCAATTCATTCATCCATGCATTCATCATTTATTAACCCATCTATCTACCTATCCATCTATCCACCAACCCCATCCACTCCCCCATCTACTCATCTATCCAGATACCTACCTTCCTACTCATATATCCATTCACTGTTCAGGCATCCATCTATGCACCCGTGCATTCACTCACTCACCATCCCCCATTCATCCACCTGTCCACTTACCAACTCACCCATCTACCCACGCATTCATTCACCATCTACCCTCCATGTATCCATTAGGTTCATTCATCCATTCAGATACCCAACATTCCATCTATCGATACATCCATCCGCCCATGCATTATCCACCACCCATCATCCATCCACCATCTTTTTACTCACCCATCTGTACACCCAACCTTCTGTCCATACACGTATTCACCCACCCACCCATTTGTCCCTCTGCTCATCCACAAAGTAACCCCAATGAGAGGCGCAAACAGCCAAGAGTAGAAGCAAGAACTGGAGGGCAGCACTGCAAAGACTTAAAGATAAGGCCTCTATAAATCTGGGCTCGCATGTCAAATAAACCCGGATCAAAATTCGGACTCCACTCTCACTGTTTCTGGAAAAATTACTTAACCTTTCTCAACTTCAGGTAACTCGCCTATAAAATAGAATAATTCCCTCACTGGGTTACTTTGAGAAACAAGATCAAGAACACTGTGTTTGGTTTAGTGATCAGTCTATGACAAGCACTCAGGGTGCAAGGTGACTCTCACCTCCATCATCAGGGTCAGACCCCATTCCTGGGATGCCCTTCTTCCCAGCCTCATACCCTTTGCCAGGGCACGCTGCAGCCTCCCCCTGTAAAGCGAGGGGTCTCCTATACTCTGTATAAACCCGGCCATGTGATTTGTTTGACCAATAAAAGGAGGAAGAAGAAATGGTGAGCCAGGTAGAAGCAGCCTTGTATGTCTCCCCTGTTCTCTGTCACTGTAAGGGTTGGGTCCCCCAGCTCGGGAGGAAGCTGAAAGGCACCTGTTATACAGCTGCCTAGCAATGCCTGCCCTGGAGCAGAGCCACAGATTTAACCCCAGACCCATAAAGCAGCCCAGCCAAGGTCAGCTGATCACCAACTTATCTAAAGACTTGTGGGCAGTTTAAAAAAAAAAAAAAAGGATTGCTGTTTTAAGTAGCTGGTCTTGGAGGCAGCATATGGTCTAGCAATAGTGAACTGATATACTTGTCCCCCTCAACTGCCCTAGGCCCCCTTTCTTCCCCATATCAAACACATTGATTATGTAACTTCTAGTCCTGCCTCCCATAGAAAAGACAGAAAAGGAAAGACATCTGTAAGCAGATGGTGTGAGGCCTCAATTTCCCTGCCTACAACCTCTACCTGTTTCCTGGAAACAGGAAGGGATGTCACTGCCTGAGAGGCAGAGTGACTGCGGAGGGAAGAGTGGCAATGCCTGGAAATGCAGATTCCAGTGCTGGAGATGTGTTTGTTGTTTGCCTGTCTTTCTACTTATTTACTTTTAATTCAAGGTAACCCAATTTTGAAAATCTCCAGGGAGCAGGCTCTCAGGTGGTGGGGAAAGTAGGGGGATCCGCCGTGTAAATGCTGCTCAGAGGAGATTAGGGCTGCGCAGAGGTGCTGCAGCATGGTCCTGCAGGCGCATTAGGGATTCTGCACAGCACACTGGCTGTAAATCACTTCCTATTCAGCCCTGCTGTTGAGGGGCTCAAAGGTCGATTTTCCACAGTTATGACAACAAAAACTAAAATTGGGTCAAACCTGAAAGGTATTATCTTTCTCCTAGCTCCTAAATACACACACGTGAGTAATGAGGTTGGTTAAGCAATGTACCCTGGCCGAGTACGAGTCGCTCTGTGGACAGATGAACCAGCTAAAGGGGGTGGGCTCAGCAACCCTGCAACACTCCACCCCCACCCCTCAGTCCAACAGAAGGGCCCAGGCTCTGTGTCTTGCTGACACTGGAAAACTCTGGCCATGGAGTTTGGGCATCAGAAGCCCTGGGGTCGGTCCTTCCTCCTGCCTGCAGAATCCTCTCAGCTAACAGACAGCAGGGATGTCCCACAGCCCAAGACCCCACAGGCATGGAGAAAAGACCAGCCTTGCTCGGTCAAACCCGCTTCCCCTTATTGCCCACCACCTCCAGCTACATGTTGAGACCTGCAGAGCTGAAGGGCTCAGCATGTGCCCTGATGATGGGTATGGCCTTGGCCTGGGGAACACACAGCCGGCACCTCGGCCCGCACAATCCGCCCTTCTCCTCATGCATCACTGCTGTGTGCGCTGCACACGTGGCCCCGCCTGGGACCTGCCCTTTAAAGCCTCACCGTTAGCAGGTCCCACAGCCCTCCTGTCACATGGACATCCCTAGAAGGTACCCACCTTGTCTCAAGGGAAAGGGAAGGGGGAGGGGCAGGTACAGTGTGAAGGGGGTGCTTTCCAGCACGGACTGTATTTTTAAGTTCAGTGACACTCACAGAAGCAGGGGCCTGTTGGTTGGAGACATGCCCCTAGGTTAAGCTGGCAGAGCCTGGTGATAAATCCAAGAACCTGGTCACTGCTCTGGTCTCAGGCCAGGTCCCAGTGAGCCCCAGTGGTGAGCCCCAATGTCTTATAGGCAGTGTGGGGCCTGCCACGATCTGTTTACCTGGTTTGGGGAGTGGTGTGAGATTAGTTACATGAAAAAGCCTTGAAATGTTAAACCATGTTGTGACACACACACCGTGACCTGGGTGAACCTCAGGGACATCATGCCACATGAAATAAAGCCACATGCTATATGACAACTCCCTAGAGACAGAGGGTGGGCCGGGGGTGGGGAAGCACAGCGGAGTGAGTGTCTAAGGGTGACAGAGTCTCAGTTCAGGAAGAGGGCGAGGTCCCAGAGATAGACGGGAGTGACAGCTGTACAGCACGGTGACTGTCTAGTGCCACTGGATGGTGAGCTGCAAGATGGTCAAGGTGGTAAATTCTATCACAGTAAAACGTAATATTTAACTATTACGCAAATGCAACGTGATGCTCTGGAGAAAGTTTAGGAGTGTTTCATCCCCACCCCCCACCTCTTTGCCCTGAACCCTTTCTTGGGTGGAGGGTGGGAGGCAGCTCAGAACAAGCTTAGTAACTGGAGAAAAATGAGATTCTGACCCTAGCTGCCACCTCCTCCACTCTTCCAGGCCGCTGAGATGCCAGGACTTCTGTGACTATGTGTGGAATCAGAGTGGGAAGCCAGTCTGCCCTGTAACTCCCCACATGGGCAAGGAGGGCCTTCAGGAAGGGGTCCGTCCCATTGCCACCATGACAGCCTCCCCCAGGGTTTCATGGTGATTCCTCTAAAGCTTCACGCCCATCAGCTCGGGCCACCAGAACATGCCACAGGCTGAGAGCTTAATCACAGTGCTGGAGGCTGAGGTTCCAAAATCAAGGAGCCAGTATGGCCAGATCTGGCGCAGGCTCTCTCCTGGCATGCAGATGGGCATCTGTGTTGTGTGCTCACTTGGGAGAAAGACAAGGAACAAGCTCTCTGGTGTCTCTCACAAGGATGCTGTGCCATCTTAGTGTCGCGACTTCATCCAGCCACCGTCACCTCCCAAAGCCCCAGCTCCACACACAGTCGCTGGAGGTGAGCACTTTAGCAGCTGCCTTTAGGGAGGGCAGGACTCAGTCTCCAGCAAGCACCTTCAGATACAGAGCAAGCCACCAGGACCTCATGAAAATGCCAGCCCACCTCAGCACTGCACTGTCCTATAGAAACCTGCAAGACCAATGTCTCACGTTCTCCAGTAGCCACGCTAAAAAATACCAATCAACAGTGACCTTTATGATATTTTTAACACAACATATCCGAAATACCCTTTTGACAGGTAATCAATCTAAGGATCACTGAGAGACTTTATACCCTGTGGCTTGGGCTCTGCCTCTGAGGTCCGAAGCGCTGCACATCCCAGCCCAAATTCATCACTTTCCCAGCAGCCGCATGGGGCCGGTGGCCACCATACTGGATGATTTGACTGAGAGATCCTCCCCGTGCTGCAGCCTCAAGACAGAGGTGAACGCTAGGAAAGCGGGTTGAGGATGAACAGGGGAACAGGCTCCTGGGTTCTGACTGCTCCCTCCCTCTAGCCCTGCACAGCAAGCCGCCCTGCTCTGGCCAACAGGATGCAGGCCCCAGAGGGGACAGTGCTCACCATACAGGTGCAGAGGAGTCGGGCTCACAGGGGACTCCTGGCCCAGGAAGAGAACACAGAGACCTGCTTCTAGATGCAGATTCCAGTGCAGCTCTATCCCTCATGGGGACCGACATTTGTGACTTGTCAGAGAGAAGGGACAGGACTGGCCGGGTGGGATACCCAGGTCCCTCACCTGGAGCTCCTATGACCTCAGCCTCCCCTGCAGCCATTCAGGTCAGGGGTTGCCATACACGTCCTTTCCAAGGACCAAGGGGGTGGGTCCTTCCGGGCCTTTCCAGCTGATGGGAGCTCCAGGCATTCCTTGGCTTGTGATGGCTTCCCTCCCCTGGAAGGAGAGCTGTAGAGTGCATCACCTCTGTAACCAAAGACTCAGCCTCTAGGTGGGGGCAGAAGAGCAGATGGGACCAGTGGGAGCTAGCTGAGGTGGCCCCGCCCCTCTGCTCCATTCTTGTCCTGTTTGTTATGGGGTGCAAGCTGGGGAGGAGGGTCAGGAACTGCAGTCCTGGATGGGAGGCAGGACAAAGTGTCAGGTAAATAGAGGGCAAGCAGACCAAGGTGGCATACAGGATACAGTGGCTGCTCCCCCACAGAATGTGGGCTCTGATGCTGCCAGCCAGAACTTGAGATCTTCTCCTGTGCTCTGGGATCCAGAAGACCAAATGGCCTAGAGATGAGTCTCCAGCTCCAGAGGGTCTTCATGGCTGTTTCTGGACTGCAGAAGTTAAAGGATCCACCCCAGGAAGAGGCTGGCGCCCTTTGGGAAAACTGGTCCCCCGGAAGATGCTCTTCCTGGCATACTGCCCTTGCCTGAGCCTGGAAAGACCCTCACCTCCTGCCACTCATGGGGCTTTGAAACTGGCCGCAGTGCTGCCCCCAGATAAGGCCCTGGTCCTTCCTAGCCACAAAGGCCCAAGTGAGCCATGGAGATCTGTCCCCTGATACTGGTACGCCTTAACCTTGGCCAGTCCTGAGGGGCTACCATAATGGGGCTCTGCCCTGGTACACCAGGGCCCCATTTTCTCAATGACAGTGTATGGCAGGGAAGCTGGACAATCCCCTGGCCATCTCTCAGTCATCCAGTCCATCCCATGGTGAAAATTAACTAGGACAAATGACACCTGCCCTCCTCGGGGCTGGGAGGAGTACCCCCAAACCCATGCCTCTCCTGGTCCTGAAATCACAGCTAAAGGACAGCTTCTTAGGCAGCATGTGACACCTCCACTCACTACCTAGCTCATCCGCTTACTACACACAAGTTCAGATGACAATGTCCCATGGGGACGAGTGTCAGCCTACTGCCCTCAGGAGAAGCTGCATTCCCAAGAGGTGCCCAAAGGACAGCTTTCTTGGTATTGGGGTCCTTCAAGAAGGTTCTAGAGACTTCTCAGAGTCCACCCACTGAGGGAGTCTCCTCCCCTTAGCAGATGGGAAAGCGGAGGCAGATACCTAAGCGGACCAGGAAAGCCCAGCCCAGGGAAGCACACGCTTCCCAGCCTGCGAGTCCCACACAGCGACAGGGCGCGGCGAAAGCCTCAGACCCAGTTCGTCCACCAGAATCCTCTGCCAATCAGTGTCCGCAAATCCTCCTCACCAAAGGCCCAGAGCCATCCTCGGGCCCCTACACAGATGCCTTAGGAGAGAAGCTCTAGAAAAGTCTCCAAATTACCTGATGACACAGGAAACACCAGCAGCCTTCAGAGTCCTGCCAAGCCAGCAGGAGGGCTGCAATGGAAGCCAGATGGAGTGAAGAGGACAGCCCCTGACCTCTAGCAATTGGCAGGAATGAGGAGACGCACCAGGCAGGGGCCACCAGGAGCAGCTGCCATTGTGGATTCCCGCACCGGGAGGCTGGCAGGGGATGTCACTTGCTGGTCTGTCCTGTGCAGGAACTGAAGGTGGTCCACCTCCAGTCATGGGTTTCATACAGGAGAGGAGGCCCGTGAGCTGTCCCCAGGTCAGTGATGTCCCCAGGTCCACTGTCCCAGTATAGATCTGTGTGTCACTGGTGAAAGGGATCCCTGGAGGGAAATTACCTCTTTGGTGCAGGACAAGGGACACAGACATGTGCTGGTGCCGCTTCCCCCACTGAGTTTGCTCACACTCAGTGGCCTGGGTGCCACCCCTCTCTGCTTGCCTCCCTCATCTGTCCTGCACTCCCTTATTGTCACTTGTCATTCACCACACCTCGGCACTCCCTGCTGCCCATGGCTCTCACAGGCTTCTGTAGCCCACTCTGCTCTGCTGGAGCTGACTGGGGTTTTAATGACTGTCTGGGGCCTTACTATGCCCTGTCCTCATAAGCCAGCCCAGACAGTGTGACCAAGGAGCTCTCCCCGCACCCTCTGCTACCTGCGATAGCCCACCAGTGCCACCAGCCCCTGCAGCACGTCGCAGACCCAGAACTTTCACAGCAGCCTCAGACACATCTCCTGGGTTGAAATCAACACACTCACACTTACCACATGTGGGAGACATCAGGGAGCTTTGACATCCCCTATGCCCAGCCCCAGACTAACAGAGCAGCATCGGGACAGGGCGGGCACCGGGGTATTTAAAGCTCTCTCAGAGGAATTGAACAGCCCAGCCTGTGGGCCAGGCCAGAGCTGGATCAGACATCACAGCCACGCAGCCACAAGCCACTCTGGGTAAGCAGCTGGGCTCTGCGGCAAGAAGACAGCACCACAGTGGCTGGGGACGATGGGACTCGATGTCTGAGGTCCAGGACAGGTGCCCTTCTCCACAGGCCCAGGCGGGAAGAGGAGGGCTCTAGGCACATCCCAGAGCACATGGCGCAGGAAGGCCAAGGTCACAAGCAGATGCTGAGAGTGTGGTGTTTGTGGTGACCGCAGGGCCCCACCCCGACTCCCTCCTTCCTTCCCTCTGCTGAGTTTCTGAGGCAGTGTAGGCACCAGCCCCACCTGTCCCTCTGCCATCTGTAGGAGAGCACACCCTCAGGTGACACTCTCATGCCTATGCTCGGTCGGCCCCACCAAATCCCGTGACTTTGGTGTCTGGGGGCCGTCGGGCGGGGGCACTGTGGCATACAGCCCCTCCTTCCAAGGCGTCCATTAACATTCCCCGTGTAGAGCTGGGGCTGTAATTACAGCAAGTGATTAACAGGCCTGAGGTAGCCTGTCTCAGAGGGAACAGATTAACAGCGAGCCGGGGATGCCTCCGCTCACCTCAAACCTCTGGCGCATCTTAAACAGGGCCCGGCGCCCAACCAGCCAGTGATTAATGGAGGCAACAGGGAAGGAGAACATTTCCCTGGCACCTGTCACCAAACCTCTTCCTCTGCACACTCACCTTGCTGCCCGGAAGCAGGTGAGGGCAGGAGATGACGACCAGGGCTTGAGGCGAGCACCTGGATGCCCCAGATGGAGCAACCACGGGCCGTGGTCTACCTACCCCCAGGCCGGCCTGGACCCTGGACAGCTACTTCCAGAGAGGAGAGGCAGAGGACAGCCAAATCCTTGTGGCCAAGTGCATCTGGGTAGCCTGACTTCAACCTCGTCAACTTTATACACACGACCTGTGCCCTCGCCCACCCACAATGCTCGCGGCTGTGCTAACAGGCAGAAGCTCCTGTCAAGGCTGTCATGCTCCGTGCCAGGGCACTAGGGTCAAGCTGAACATCTGCCCAGCTGGCAGAGGGAGCAGAGGGGCCTCCAGGTGGGCTGCAAGCCCTGAGGATGAAGGAAGAAGGAATCCTGGGGCAAAGGGGGATGTTTGCAAGTGTGGAAGGGTCTGAGAGCCACTTATGTGGGCAGTGGGGGGCTCACATGTGTGACCTGGTACCCATTTAGGTATGATTGCACCCTTACTGAGTCCCTAATACATGCCAGGGGCTGGAGGCATAAAGACGATTTTGGGAGAGGCATCCTCGTGCCCAGGAGGAGCGCGGCCTTGCCAAGCTGTGAAAGCACACTAAGCCCGAGGGCTGGACGCAGGATGCTGAGTGGTGAGGTGACTGCTCCGTCCCTGTGGGGTGGGGCTGGAAGGGTGTGACACGGGAGGAGCTGGGCTTCGGGTGAGGACTTACCTACCAGGTGACATGACCCCACCAGGCACAGCTGACGTAGCCATGCCCCAATTTCCATGGACCACGTTCCTCCAGGAGGGGCTCTCCCAGTGAAATGCCACGGAAAGGTGTGAAGGGGCCTCTTCCAGACTGCTTAGGCTTAAATCCCAGATTAGCCATAGAACAGCTGTGTCCCCGCCTATAGAGACCGGGCCAGGAAATGCAGGTGTCAGGCCTTAATACAGCAGCCGGAGGGCATCCCAAGACACCTGCCTGGGTGCGTGCTTTCTGTTATAACCTCAGGCTCCAGCCAACTCCTGAGACTGGTTTGCTGTAACTGACCCTGTTCATCTGGTAAGCAGCCTCCCCTTGGTTCTTCTATTCTAACTGGGGATTTTAGGGTACCATGGGCAGGTGGCCAGCCTGCCAGGCCTCTAACACCTTGATTGGTCTAGGTAGGCATGTGACTCCACCCTGCCAGTCTTCACAGCACTGTGATTGGTCCAAACATGGTCATGTGGCCTCAGTCAATCAGTGAGGACACTCCATCAGTGTCCTCCCCTGGCATTTTCCTTTACTGAATGGCAATGGGGAGATGCCCTCCACCATCTAGACTTGTAGGGTGGGCACAGCTGTACCTAGACCTTCCTAGAAAGGCTGCCCACCTCCAACCTGAGCAGTATAGGGGAAGCTACAGGGAGAGAGAACTCAGTCACCATTCTGGGGAGCCCTGCATCCCCAGCCTCACTCCAGCCTCCCTGGCACCATGAGCCCTCTGTGGTAGGCTGTACCCAGCTTTGCCTGGGGAGATCCTAGACTCCACGCACACTCAGCTGTCACACTTGCCAGCACCCTGAAGGCCATGCATCATCATGAGTGGAGAAGGACTGCCTTGCTGAGTCCTCATGACCCTCTGCTGGGTTCTAGAGCCACCCACTTCACAGAGGTGGCCACATTTTATGGTCACTGTGTCAGTTACTTGCCCCTCACTGGAACAAAACACCTGCTGCCCACAATTTAAAGGAGAGGTTTATTTGGGTTCACAGTTTCAGAGGGTTCAGTCCATGGTTGTCTGGCTCCAAGGCAGAAGGGGCATGGTGGAGGAAACTGCTCACCTCATGGCAACCAGGAAACCTAAAGAGAAGGGAGGAGCCAGGGACAAGAATATACTTTCAGGTGAAACCCAATGACCTGCCCCCTCTCATCAGGCCATGCTTCTACAGAGGATACTTGCGGGAGATATTTAGATCTAAACCATAGCAGCTGTGCATACTCCAGCTGACCAGGGTTGTGCCTCATGGGCTTGCATCTCCACAAACCTCAGCTGCCACTGGATATCAGGGATGTCTGGTGATGTCCTGCACCAGGCTGTAGCCTCTGCCCCACAGGCCCTGGGACTATAGGCCAGGTTCCCTGGACAGTGCCATGCGTGCCACTCAGGAAAGCCACAGCTACCGAGTCCAGTGTTCTGCGAGCTGATGGCCACCATAAGCATCCCTGCTGTTGGGTGATAAACTGCACACTGCAGCTTTTCTGTTCCCTAACACCTTGGATTGGGAGCTCTCTGGGGACTTAGGGAGTGGAGAACAGAGGTCTTTTCAGAAAAATCAAGCAGGACCCCACCACCAATCAAATTAGTATCATATGTCACTGTCTGAGGTGGGGAACTTCTCCGGACTCCCCAGTAGACCTCAAGATAACTGAGGCTCTGCACCCACATCCTGCTGCTTGTCATAAGCCCTGGGCTGGGTCCCTCTGCCTAGGGGAACCTGACAGCCCAAGCCCCCCTGGACCACTCTGATGGAGGTGGAATTCAGCAGACAGGATGGGGGTCATTTTCAGGGTAGTCACACGGGAGCACAGGACTGTATGAAGCAGAGATCTGTCCCTGGAAAAGCCCACTGTGGCCCCCATGACTCCTCCAGACCCGGGTAAAGCTAGGGGTATGCAGAGCACAACTGGAAGCTCAGGACTCAGTGCGCTGCCCATGACCAAGAGAGATAGAGGCTTCCTCAGGGGACCCCCAAAAGCCTCTGGCCTCACCCCAGAAAACTGTCCCCTTGGGTCTCTACCACTTACTGTGTCAGACTAACCCCCACCTGAGCCTCGAGGCTGTCCTCAAGGATCGGCCTGCAGGAAAAAGCTCCAGTACACAGCGAACACGAGACCAATGCTGTCTGCTCTGACCTTCCGATTGCTCATTGTCTCTATTCTGCTCTTTCCTTAGTCTGGAATGTTCTCCCTACCCTTCTCCACCAGGAAACCTGTTTATTCTTCAGTCTCGACTCTGCCACTCCCTCATCGCTGCTCAGCACCAGCCTCCCTCATGGATGAATCTTCCCCCTGTTCCAGGCCTCCCTGCACCACTGGTAGAATGTGAGGCTCCTGGTAGAGGCTGTGGCCACTGCAGAAACAGATGCTGACCTCGCTGTGTGCACAGGGCCCAGCTTGCTGCCTGTCACTCCGTGGGCTTTGATCACTGACGGGAGGATTGGCGAAGCCGTTCCCCTGTGAGACACACACTTTATCTTCCTCCTTCCAGAAACTCAATTTTAATTGAGGTGCTCACCTCCAGGACTAAGTCAAGGTCTCCTCCACTTGACCATCCTGAGCCCCAGGTTTGGTGTGCACAGCCAAGAACATTTCCTCAGGACAACCGATAAAGAGAGCGCATGCCGGCCAGCCAGGAGCGCCAGCTGCTGCCTGAGCCACCAGCTTTCTGGGCATGACAGGCTCTCAACACAACAAATGAAGAGAAAATGAAGTATTTCCATGGTCTAGAATACTTCTGTCCCCGCAAGGCTGGAGATAAAAGTGAGAAGGGACAGGCAGTGAGTTGGGAGGCCCTGGGTGGGCTGAGTTCCTTGCGATGCCCACCGGCAGCCCCGCTCTGCTCTGCTGTCCTCCCCCACCTCACCCTGCCTGCCCACCCAAATGGGCTCTGCTCCTGGGGGTAGAAAGGCACAAGCCCAAGCCCTAGCTGAAGCGTACTTATAGCTGCCTCAGAAGTGCAGCCCCGCTCAGGCCAGAGTGGCCTGATCACAGCACCAGAAAAAGCCGAGCTCTGCTCCAACATCCAAGGTTGGAGGTCACCCACAGGGAGCTCAGGACCCTCTTCCCCACAGCACTGCTGAGGTCAGTGCGAGGCAGCTCAGGCGAGAACTGCAGCAGCCGGCGGGGACTAAGGTCGTCAGGTGCCCCCAGATGTGTCCTCCAAACACACTGGAAGGGCTGGAGGGCACTCAGCAGGCTACAGTGAACCCCCTGAGTGGAAACTGTTCCATAGGACAGCAGTCCCATGGGAAGGGAGACTCCTCCTCCCGCCGCAGCATGGATGAACCTGGAAGAACTTATGCTGGGTGAAGGAAGCCAAGCACCAAGCTCACATCCAATGTGACTCCACCTGCACACGGTCCCGGAACAGGCACATCTCCAGAGCTAAAGTCGAGTGGGTGTCCAGGGCCTGGGCAGGTGGGGCAGAGTCTGGTGTTTGATGGGGATAGGGTTTTAGCTTGGAAAACTGAAAAGGTCTGGGAGATGGACAGCGGTAGCCGCCAACACTGTACCTGTGTTTGGTGCTGCTGAACTGCACTCTGAAAAATGATCACAGTGGCAAACTTTAGGTTAGGTGTATTTTACCATGATTTAAAAACAAAAAAAAAAACAGGAAAAAGAAGAGAGGAAAGGAGGAGCAGGAGGGAAGAGGGAAGAAGGAAGTAAAGGAGGGAGGGAAAGAGAAAGGGAAGGAGGGAAAGTAACCAGGAAGCAAGCAAGCAGCGAGGAAGAGAAAGAGGCAGGAAGGGACAGCCAGCCTGTGGCTGAACTCTGGAAGGGCAGAGCAGCGCGGTGCTGGCCCCTCACACTGCCCTGCAGCCCATGCTCAGCAGCAGGGACTGTGTGAGTGCAGCTCTGGTCCCTGGAGGTGCTGCAAAGCCCTCCAGCCAACTGCGGCCTTCCCAGAGGAAGTCACTGACAAGCAGGTGGGGGGTGCTGGGAGCACCAACACTAATGTCAGGGCAACTCCCTCCGAGACACCCCTGCACCTGCCTCCTCCCCGCCAGCAGCAGCAGCTTCCGGAGCTGTCAGGGCAGCGGCCGAGGTCTGCCCCACCACTGAGCCTCAGAGGGTGGACCAGGCAGCGGGGGAGCCTGGCGAAACTCCATAATGACGCGCGATAAGCCCATCAGGCGAAATTAGACAGGACCCGCAGGCAGACCACTGGCCTCGGCCTCGGTTTCTCCCCCCTCCCCCACTCTTTCCCCAGGACTACAAAATAAATTATCCTGTGAAGTCTGCAGAGGTTGAGCTATGGAAACAATTAAACAGAAATTAAATCTAATTCATTTATACTCTGAGCACAAAGTGGATAATGTAGGGATTTTTCCCCTCTCTCCTCTTTTGGCCTTGGTGTTAGAGAGGACTATTATGGGAAATTAATCACAAGGCAAGGCAATGAAAGCGATCTATCACAAGTTAAAGCACATGGCCCGCTGTGGACCATCTATTACGGTAGCTGGAAAATGTAGAGGTAACACTGAGGGGGACAAGGCCAGGCCAGGCCCAAGGGGCTGACTCCAAGTCCGTGTGGTCTCTGGGAGGATCACCGTGGAAGAAGCCGCGAAGGCCTATGGCGTCGGGGAGCAGCTTGTACCTCACTTCTTTCCACTGTGGAAGAATGATCCACAAGAATAACTCGACCTCAGCTACCCCAGCTATAAGCTGGGGTGAAGGCACCGCCTCCCCTTCTGGAAACACCCCTGAGGGTGGAGGATCGAATGAGCAGATAAACAGGAAAGCATTGAGGACTAGAAAGCACAGAGGAGCCACGAGCTTGGCTCTGGGCCCGGCGAGGCATGTTCCCAGATTCCTGCTTTCAAGAGAAACAATTTGGAAGATTGTTTTCCCGTCATATGGAGGAGGAGATGGCAGAAATGGAACATTTCCTGGGAGCATGGGAGAGCCCGGGCTGCCTGAGAACAGCGCTGCAGCAGACGCACCCAGGAGGAGAAAGTGGCCCCTTGACCATTCAGGACACTGGCCCCGGGGAGCACCAGGAGCACCCCAGGGCTGTGGGGTCCTCTAAAAGCCTGGGGGCACCAAGTGCCTGAAACAGATGCTCTGGAGGTGGACTGAGGAGCCCAGGGGCTGGAAGCCGAGCTTTGAACTTAGCATAAAAATAGAAAGGAACAAAGGCGGATTCTATTCCGCTCTCCACTGAAGGGCGGACAGCCCTCCCGGCAGATGGGACTGTCCCCGGGAGCCCGGGAGCCCCCTGCTCCCCCAGGGCACACACACTGTGCAGGTGCGGGGGACAGACAGCTGGAGGGGAAAGCTAAGCAAGAGAGACAGCCAGGACAGGGCAAGGAGGCACCAGGCCACGTCCTTGGTCGCTAGGACAGACAGGGCTGCCCGTGAGTCCACTGGAAGCTCCACGCTCCACTCTCCTGGCCCGGGCTCACGGGCTCTTCCCCAGGCACTCATCTCACTGCTTCACCATGACAAACTGACTACCTGCAAGCACCGCATAGTGACTCTCGGAGCTCTGTGCATCCTTCCAGTAGGTCATCAGGCCTAGGGGTCATTTTGGGGACCCCCGAATCACAACAGTCCACATGCATCTTGGCAGCAATCAGTTCCAAGTCTCCTGGGCAGTCAAGAAAACTGAGGCCCACAGCCAAGCACTGTGAGACATGGGGACAGGGCTGGCCCCTCCCGGCCTCATCCCTGCCCCTCCGTGAGGAAAGGGGCTCGGTGGTGGTATGGCAGCAGGCACCCGGGTGGGCCAGGCGAGGGCAGGGATAGCCAAGGGCGAGGCAAAGTGCAGAGCAGCCCTTCTGCCTCTGGGGACAGCAGCAGGATTAGGAAGGAGCTGAACAGGGATCAGCCTGAAGCCACGGCAGACAAAGCGCATGTGCCAAGGTCCCAGGGCAGCTGAAGGGGCACAGGACATTTGCTGAGCCCACGCCATTCCCACACTCCCCCGCCGAGCCGCCAGCTCCCCGGCCAGCCTCCTACTTCCTTTTAGCAAGCACAGGGACTGGGGCCTGTGCAGATTCATGCCCTCTGCCCTGGAGCCTGGCAGTTCAGCCCGGGGGCAGCTGGCACCATGCCACTCGGGCTGGCTGGGAGGGAGGGTGGGATGAGTGCCAGGTCCTCTCTGGGGCTGCAAGGAAAGAGTACGTGGGGTCCCCAGGGCTGCTCGGCATATGCACAGCCTCCTGGCTCAGTCCTTTTCCAGACAAAGCTTTACACTAAGTGTCACCCCATCAGGGAGCGGGCCTCTACCAGGGCCAGGGTGGCAACAGCAGGCCAGCATGGAGTGGAAATGGGCAGCTCTGGCTTGAACCTCGCCAGGGCAGCAGCAGAGCCCCCGCCAGGCAGAAGTCTTTCCAAGCGGGAATCAGTCCCTGTGTGGCTCCGCAAGGGCACATGGGAAAAGCCAGCCCTGTCCCTACCCTCGGGCCCCTCTGATTCCCTGTGAAATGGCTCCACCGGTACAAAGAGGCTGGGTGGTAATACACAGCTTGTCCCACAATCCCACTGCTCCCTCGCCCATGCCAACCTTTGTACTGGCATGTAGAGGCACATACACACACACACATAGATGCACATGCACACACGCGTGCACACACACATGCACCCTCAGAGCTTTGGACCACAGTCTTCTCCCTTTGACACTCCTGGGCGAGCAGGAACCCAGCTCAAGTGACATCAAGGAAGGAGCGACTGTCCCAAGAGGAGCCCAGAACAATTCCCAAAAGGCAGTGACAAATCAGCTCAGCTTTTGGACCACAGAGCCGACACAAGGTTCCTAGAGCAGGAAGGCGCCTGGAGACCAGTGGATCTAACCAATGCCTCCATTTGCAGGCGGGGGAGGAATCAGGAGCCCAGGGTGACTAAGGAGGTCAGGAGAGTGCTCCGCCCTGGGCAGGATGGGACACTGCCCCTCTGCAGGCCCCCCACCTCCCTGGGGCCTCAGTCAGCAGGGCCAAGGCCTTGTCCTGGCACCAGATACAATGTCCTCCAAGCCCTGCCCAAGGCACCCGCAAGCTCTTCTCCTGCAGGGCACAGGGTGGGTCCAGGGCAGCACAGCTCAGGGTGGCAGGGCACAACAGGACTTTCTGCCTCAGTCAATGCCACATGTCAACACCGCACGCGCTTGCCTCCCGTGGCAGATACGTGGAAAACGCCAGAAATTCTGGGTCCATGAAGGGCACAAGGGTGTATGGGTGGATGTCATCTCCTACCTTCTGTGGCAAGGGTCACACAACTAAGAAGGGCTAAAGCCCCTGCCCTCCAGCTTTTAGGACGTGATGGATGGTGCTGGTCCCAATGCACATGGGGCACAGGACACACAGACAACACAGGAGGGCTCCCCAGTCACCCCCGGGTCAGGACAGGAGAGCCCCATACTCAACATCTGATACATAAATAGTGTTGGTGCTTAGAGAACTGGTTCTGAGCAGGGGCTTCCAAATTGACTAACCAACCTCAGGGGACCCAGAGCTAAGGGTCTGGGAGAAGCTGGGCAGGATGGGGTACAGGAGGCGCCCCCAAGAGAACCAGCCCTGGGTGGGGATGCTCTGTGAGTCACCCACCCCGTATCCTCCTCACCTAAAACAGTGCCCTGGGTACAGCAGATGCTCAACAAATAGCTGCTGAATAACATTATGTTTTGAGGTAGCAGGATGGTGGATTTTTTTTCTTATTTCAGATGCATATAATTTCCATTTTACATAGTCGTTACTGAGATCATAATAGGAAAAGCAATGCAAAAATAAAAGTGTTAGCTGGCCACAGTGTCATACCCCTGTGATCTCAGCGCTGTGGATGACTGAGGCAGGAGCATGACAAGTTTGAGCTCAGCCTGAGCAACTTAGCAACCAAGCGAGACTGTGTCAAAAAAAAGTAAAAGAACAGGGGTGGGGAGCTGAGCTTCACCTGTGGGTCCGCTGCTCAGTGGCTGCAGGGCCCCCAGCCGACAGGACACCCGCTCTGGGCCTCACACACCTTGGCTGTGACTGGTCTCACACTTTTGTCTCTCTCTTCCTGGTCAGCAGAAGAAAAAGAGCGGACGCAGGGGAGGTGCACATGGGGAGTGACAATCTCCACCCCAAGCACAGGTCTGTTCCAGCACAGTGGAGAGGACTAAAGCACGGGGAAGAAGTGAAGATGACAGGAAACACCCCCCAGGGCAGGGCTCCACAGAGACCCCTGACACCCCTCCTGGAAGCCACCCTGACTCTCCAGCCCAGACGGAGGGGAGGCCAAGGCTGCTCGGGGACCAGGAGGGCAGGCGGGTGGAGGGACAGCAGCTCCTCCTCAGGAACCTAAGCCTCTTCTGTTCATTACCCCCAGGACCCCCGACCCCTGCAGACACTAGAGGGCAGGGGATGGGGCACGAGGGGCACCTGGTCCTGTCCTCTCTGAGTCTCCGGTGCTACCACCAACCTTTGTCCCCACACACAAGGCTCCTTTTTCAATTTTTTTTTTTCCTTACAGGGGTTGGGTTTCCTTTCCTGGCTAAAGATGCCTTGTGTATTACTTTTCTGCTGAAAACATTTAGTGACAAATCAGATGTGAGTGGCAATTAAAAAATAAACAAACTGCGAACATGAAAGACCCCACGTTGTAGGACCCTACATGTGTGAGGTGCCTGAGAGACAGAAAGTAGGTCAGGGGTGCTGGGCCCGGGGACAAACGGGCTTGGGAAGTGCAGGCGAAGGTACAGGGGTCCTGCTGGGACTCCAGGGTGAGGAAATGTTCCAAACATCACCTTGGAAGATGGTTGTACAGCTCCAGAAAAGCCCTAAAAGTGGCTGAGTCTTGTGCTTTAGAGGGGTGATTATACAGGTATACGCAAATTATTGCTCATTGAAGCCCTTACCAAAAACATCTTTAAAAGACTGTCAAGCACGTTAACACAAGAGGCAAGAGCAGGTACCCATGGCTGCTGTAGGTAGCTGCTGCCCCTGTCCCCTACTGCCACACACAAGCGTCCCACTCTGGGCTCTGCCGCACAAGCCCCACCAGTCAGCCTGCCCTTGTGATAGCCCCCTTTGCGAGCGACGCACATCCCGCTCATCCAACCTCTCTGTGCACTTTACCTCTCTCCTGGCTCCTCTTAGCTGTCCTGCCCACCAGGACGGCCCCGGGCGCGCTCCCGGCTGTCAATCCCTGCTGAGCTAGAGGGCCATGGACTGTGGATTGCAGGTGTTCACCTGATGTGGCCTCCACTGGACTGCAGGCCCTGCAGAACAGGCTTGGGACTCTTGCTCATGCTGTGTCCCCACTTCCCAGGTCCCTGAACGGAGGCTCCACTGAGACGCCAAGTGCCGGGTGAAAGGAGGGTCCCCCGACTTTTCCATCCTGGCCTGCATTCCCAATGACCGGAAGTGGTTTTACATTCTGAGGTGTTTCATTTGGTATGATAATCAGGACGTCTGTCATTCTGGATGACGGTGTCACACAGCCCTCTGGTCTAGCAATTTCCCCACCTGTGAGCCATGGGCAGGGGGCTCTTAGACCACTGTCAGGGCGTCCCAAGCAGCCTTGCACAAATAAGTCTGCTCAAGTTCAGCCATGTCTTGGCCCTGCACTTCCTGAAGCGGGATTACAGAATCGATGGGCATCATCTGCTCTGTCATTCATCACGGGCTGGCAGAGCCCCCGACAGAAAGAGCGCCTTGAGCCAGGAGTGCTTTCACACAGTCCTACTGGGACCCTGCACTCATACATTTCTAGCGGTCTTTTCTGCTAATATAAATCAGTAAAATTTATGCGGGTCATGCGGGTCATTCAAAATCCTATAGAGTCTAACCTGTCACTGTGCGGCCTAACAAGCTCCCGCTGACGGTAATGTCTCAGGCTGTGCTCACAGGGTCACAGCGATTGGCCACAGGAGCCGGATGGCTTCCAGAGGCTGCAGGAAGGAGGCCCTGGATGGGCAAGGTCCAAGGGAGGAGAGTCCACACATGCACGCACACAAGCGGCAGGTGTAGGGGGCCGAGTTAGCGCTGCACCAAGCCCCACCCCCACCCACCACCTGCAGCATCAGGTTAAAGCTGGGGCAGCCTCACTGGCTACCCAGGGCCACTCTTGCGACCAACGCAGAAAGACTTGCCCTTTGTTCAAATCCATCCTTGGCAGCTATCAACCCAAACTCTGCCTCCAGACACCGCAAAGGCCTGCTAGCACCATCTCTCTCTCTCTCTCTCTCTCTCTCTCTCTCTCTCTCTCTCGTGTGTGTGTGTGTGTGTGTGTGTGTGTGTGTGTGTGTGTGAGTGAACACAGGGCCTTTACACTGACCGAAGTTCCCAGCACTTTTATTTTGAGATAGGATATCGCTAAGTTGTTATGTTGCCTAGGCTGGGTTTGAACTTGCAACCTTTCTCTCTCAGCCTCCCAGGGTGCTAGAACTATAAGGATTTGCCCCCTCTTACAAGCAGGGGCAAGTCTGAGGCCAGGAGCTGGGGCTCACATAATTCTGCACTGTCCGTGGCTGAGGCTTGGAGATGGTGCTTTGCAAATGGGGCGAGCCTGCACCCTTCCACCGCCAGCTACCAAGGTTGGATGGCAGCTCTGGCTTGTGACTTGGCCACTCCACAGCAGGGTCTGACCACTCGGCAAGCAGAAAGAGAGGGACAGCTAGGGACTAACTCCGGTCAGGCAGGAGCTGCATCTCACAGGGCTGTGAGGGAGGTGGGCGGGAGCTCCGTCTGCTCTGCACCTCCCCCATAGGAGGCATTAACCAATTTCACACCCAGAACAAGCAATAGTAAAGAAGCAGGTTAGCGCTGCAGTGCAGCTCAGAGGGAGACAGGGTGCTCAGCTCCTGGGTTCCACCCCTAGCACCAAAAAAAAAAAAAATTAAACACTTTATCTGGCAATTCTTCTGTGTATACACCTTAAAAACTGAAAGCAGAGCCATGCAGAGTGGCACACACTTGTAATCCCAGCGCTCTGGCAGGCTGAGTCAAGAGAGCTGCGAATTCAAGCCCAATCTGGGCAACTTAGCAAAATCCATCTCGAAAACTAAAAATGGGCCGATGACAGAACTCAGCAGCAGAGCGCTTTCCTAGCATGTGCAAAGCCCTGGTTTCACGTCCCAGCAAAATAAGAAGGGGGAAGAAAATAATCCCCAAGATCTCAAGGAGCTATTCCTATGCCCGTGTTGACAGCAACATCATTCACAAACAAACGCAGGGAGCAGCCCAACTGCCAAACAGATACATGGGTAAAATGCGGTCCATCCTACAGTGGAATATTATCCGGCCTTGAAAAGGGTGAGAATTCTGACCCCGTAGCGCGGATGTACCTGACGACACTGCTAAGTGCAATGCACCAGCCAGAGAAGACAGATACCCTAGAATGCCACCGATGTGAGGTCTCAGGGCCCTCAAAGTCACAGACACAGGAAGCAGAGTGGGGCTGCCAGCGCTGGGGCAGAGGGGCTAATGTCTCCTGAGTGCAGCATTCCAGCTTGGGGGGGGTCCCTGGACAGGGACCCTGAATGTGCTTTGCACCATAGAAAAATGGCCAGGATGGTAAATGTCATGTCATGTGTATTGTGCCCTGTTGGCAGGTATGAAGCTGAACTTGCCCACAAGGCCGCAGGTACCACACCCACACATGGCCTGAGGTCCCCCAAACCCACAGAGCTCCCCATGTTCCAATGGCAGAAACGAGCTGGGGGAAGGCGGGTTGGCCTGTACCCCTGCAGACATCCCCTCCTCACACATGAAGTCCACGTGAGCAGATCGAAGCGGTGTGACCGAGGAGTCACCTGGAGCCCCCAAGCCCACTCTGCCTGGGGAAATGGTCGAATGCCCACCATACAATGAAGGACCAGGTGAGCAGCCTGCCCTTGGGACCGTTGCTGTCCTGGGGAAGATGGGACAAACCCCCAAGTGGACACAGCTTGATGAGAGGCAGAAGTAGTAGTGTCTCACCTTACCCTGCAGCCACCTTGCCAGGCGCCCCTCACTGGGAAGCCGAGTGTCTGAAAAGACTCAGCATCCAACTTGACCAATGCAGTCTCTCAGCCTCCAACTCAGCGTCCCCTGGAGGTCCTGGTGTCCCCAATGTGCACTGCTGGGCACACCCTGTGGGGGCTCAGGTCCTGGTTCCCCAGGTGGAGAAGACTTTGTCCAGGTGGCTGAGGGCTTGGATCTGAATCTTGCTCTCATCACTACAGTGTTGCTTTTCCTTGCCAAGCCTCAGTTTACCTCTCATGAAAGCCAGGTGTTGGGTTAACTGAGCACTGAGATGCTGTTTAGCTCACTTTCTGTGGTCAGGAGCCCCCCGGGCTTCCTCCAGAGGATTCCCAGGGTTCCACAGCGTGTGGAGTTAGTAACTTGATCCCAGAGGAGGCACTGCAGGGACCCTGCAGGACAGCAGACACCGCCGGTCCCAAGTGCTCTCCGATCCTGCACACGCACTCTCCTGGGTGTCCATGCAGGCCAACGCCCTGGGGGTCTCTGACACACGTTTATAGATCCAGGAGGAAACCGCGCCGTAGCACAGCCTTTGGGGCTAGCATCAGGCCCGCCCGGGGTTTCCCTGCTGGGTGGCTTCTTTAACATGGGCAGCAACAACCCTGCCCCTGTGTGCAGGCTGCGGGGAGGGGAGGACTGAGGTCTGCAGGTGCCAGGAGACGCAATGGGAGCAGAGCCTGTGCTTGACCCGCTGGCGTAAGCCCCACTTGCCTGGAACAGCTCAGAAGCCATCCTGCCTCCCCTCACCAGGCTGCCACTGATGCTTTCTGTCTGCACTGCCAGACACCAGAGGTTCTTGAGTTCCAGTCACCATCAGGCTGCGTGCAGAAAGAACCCTGCCCAACAAGCCACCCAGCCTTTGGGGCACCCCTGTAAATCAGCTGCCTCCATGTCTGTGCTGGTAAAACATGGGGCTGGAGCATGTGGGTGCGGGGCCCTGGGCACTGAAGGAGCACCCCAACCCCAGCTGTGATAACTGAATGTCTGCAGACATAGCCCATCTTCCCCTGGGGGTGAGATCACCCTGGGGACAGCACGACCCTATGTCCAAGTGCCACAGCTGCACAAGGGCAGAGCTGCCAGTCCGCCAAAACAAAGTCCGCCAGCAGGCAGACCTCCCTCTCCTGCTGCCATGACTCAGCCTCCCCAAGTCCCAGGAGAGTTTTCCAAAATGAGAGAAAGACTGCTGTCCCTGCTCCCAGCCTCTAGGGAGGAGACCTGTCCCTGTGACATCAGCTGGGCTCTGCACGGTCCTCTCCCTTAACTTGCTGTAGAGTTTCCTGAGCCGTGAAGTTTCCCGTGGTCACATTTGTCAAACCAAAGTCATTCTACACTCAGTGGCACTCAGGCCCAAGCCAGCTTCGCTGGCATCCCTGGGAAGCATTCACAAAACCCAAAGTCACTATTTTTTGAAGCTCAGGCTTTGGCTGTGGGACTTCTCCTTTCTTATTTCAGTTGTGATAAAATTCATGTGCAAATTTAAGTTCAAATTTAAATTCAAGGGGATGAAAACTCATTTCTACTTGGAAATTGGACCCAGTTTCTTGAGATCAAATGCTGGGGACATTCCCTACCCAGAGTGGACCCCTCTGACTGGCAATCTGATTAGGAAAGCCCAAGGGAAGGGACAAGCCAGCAAGACATGGATCCTCGGGATAAACTAACTAGCGAGACAAGCCTCGGGCGCCTCGCACACCCCCTGCAGCCTCAGAGTGACCTCCAGCAAGGACTCGGGTCCCAGCTGCTTCCAAGCAGGTTTCACTATCCTGTAGCTTCCAAGGCCCTCGAATCCTCCAGTCATAGCCCAGGGGATGGGAGCCAGGAGACGAGGTTCACACATCTGGTACTCAGCTACCCTGCCACAGGTGACAGTGACCAGGTCCATTCTCAGTCCCATTCTCAGGAAGGTCCCAGCTGTCACTTGGCCCCACGTGGGGTGATAGGGCTGGAGAGCGGGGCCCAGTGGCACAGCTTCTTCCTAGCCACAACCAGGCACCAGGAGGGGAGGAGGACTCTGGCAGAAAGAGCAACACCAGAGCCCGCCTGGGTGCCACTGAGAGCACCCAGCCAGCCGCACCTGTAAAACGACTGTGGCATTGAGCCCGGCAACTTCCTTTCCAAAGGACAAGAAAATCACCATCCATCCTGTCAGCTTCTCTACGATACCAAGACCTAGGGAGCCGCCATGGGGCCCCATCTGTTCCCTTGACAGGAAGTGACAAAGGTGATGGCAGGACAGTGACCCGGATACCCAGAGTGGCTATAAAATGGGGAGACCCACACTCTACCAAGCTGACAGTCAAAAAACCAAGGAGGAGGAAGGGCACTGCCGTCTCGGCTAAACCAAGTCCCAGCAGCCAGAAGAGAAGGGACACAGAACTCCGCTCTGCAGCGCCAGTGCACGTCACCTGCAGGGTCATAGCAGGGCACCACACGTGTTTCACTTTCTGCAGGGGACATCACACAGACCTACGTTCACCTGCTGACATCCTCTCACAGAGTGAACCAAGCATGTGATGATTTGGATCAAAAGCCACACTACGACACCAGACCAGCCCCTTCCTGCTGTGCTGCGGGCACTGCAGCCAATGTGACAGGGCAGGACATAGAAGGACCCCATCCCCTGCTGGCTGGACACGCTCCTCACCACCTCCCTCAGCCTGCTGCCCCCTGGAAGGAGGCACCCAGCTCCCGTGCAGGGAGCCCGTCTGCACCCAGTGTAGCGGAGAGCTCACACCAGCCCTCACCGGCCCGCACCTTCAGGGCAACTTGCTGGTGACTACACTTCTCTTTTTCTTTTCCTTCTCTTTGCAATTGCCCTGCTGGGAGAAAAAAAGAAAAGCCAGGTCTTTCGGAAATGCCCGTCTCACCCTCACACACACAAGATGCCTCACACTAAAATCCCAACACTAAAAAAGAAGCTGGGGAGCTCGGCTCTGCAGCTGTGCGGCTGAGCTTTGTACCTGTTCCCAGCCAACTCCCCCCGGTCCCTGCCTGGTCTCTCTCGCGTCTATTTTAGTGGCTGATCTGCGTGCCTCTGTTTCCCAACCACAGGCTCACGTACGTGTATTTCTATACATCATTCCCTCCACGGAGGCTGCTGAGCCGTGGAAATGGCACCTTATGCAAATCAAGGACTCCTCCATCTGCTTCCGATATCCCCCACTTCCCCTTAATAACCTGTTTTAGGGGATGCGGTACATGCAGCAGATGATGCGACTTTATTTTTGTAAACCCAGTTGGTCCTGGAGCGCTGGCAGCCACAATAATAGAAGAGTGCACTGTGCCGGCTTTGCAGTGAGTCTGCGCTAGGCAGCAGCACCTCATTAAAGGGGCTGAGTGGGAGGGGCTCCCCCTGGAGAGGGAGGGCGCTGGTCCCAGTGGGCAGGCACAGGCACCAGGCCTGGCCCCCTCCTCCCTTAATCCTTCCCTCCTGCTGCTTGGGCAGTGCTTGCTGTGGGCTGAACTCGGTCTCCCAAAAGGATGCGTTCAAGTCCTCTCCTCTGGTGCCTCTGCCTATGGCCTTATTTGGAAATGTAATTACAAGATGGGCGTGGAGAGGCCTTAACCCTCTGCACCTGCGCCCTTACAAGGAGCAAACACATGGAGACTTAGGCAGGACAGAGACCGTGTCACACAAGACACGAGGCCAAAATGGTGTCTCTATGGCCACGCAATGCCGAGAATGCTGGGAACTGCCAGAAGCTAGGAAGGAGGAGGAAGAGCTGCCCTCAGGATCTCAGAGCGAGTGCAGGGCCCGGCAGATGCCCTGTCCCTACACTTTGCCCCCATCTGTCCCCCAGCCCCTTCCAGACTCATCACAGGCCCTACGATGTCACTGGCGTTGACAGCAGAGCAAGGCAGGAGTGTTAAGTAACGGTTCCCAGGTAGCGGGTGAGCAGGCAGAGGTAGCACCAGCTCTTCATGCAGGCCCTGCCATTCCTCCCAAGACCCTGTCACGTCCCAGGACATTTCTGCTGTCAGAAGCTTGCTCTGCCCTTAGGCACCCAGGTTTCCATGTGTGGTTTATGCAACTTCCCGTGCGCCTACACTAAGCAGGCAGGGCTCACTTCCCTTCTGTGCTGAAATTGGCTGCAGGCCCAGCAAAGGTGTGGTCCTCTCCACCTCCCTGGGGCCTCCTGCTGCCCAGGACTTGCAGCCTGAGAGCGCAGAGCAGCTGTGCTGGCCCTGGAAGGCAGTGGAGAAGCCCAGAGCCAGCCATGTGGCTCACAGGGCCCGAGGTCCGGGAGAAAGGCATGCACAGAGGGGATGCAGAGAACGTGGACCTGGTGTCCAATGTGGGAGGTGGCCAGTCCTGGTGACAAGAGGCCAGGGCTACAGGGCCAGCCTGTGAAAGGGAAGCAGGGGCTTGTGTGAGGTCAGGGGCTCCTAGCAGAAGATCAGAGTGAAGGGTGGCAGTCTGTGAAGGAGGGGCCTTCTGCGAGAGGGTGGGGGTCTAGTGTCCAAAGGGGCAGTGCTGGCAACAGGACTATACCCAGGAAGGGAGCTAAGGGCAAGTCCTGCACAGAAGGAAGAAGCAGAAGGAAGGGGGCTCCTTGAAGCTTGCCACCCAAAGGTGGGCAACCGTGCTACAGTCATTTCCGAGCACCCTGGAGGCGGGGGAGGAACCCCCACCCACTGCCCACATCTGCAAGAGCGTGCCCCGGGGTCACAGCCATGCCAGTCCTGTGCCCACTGTCCTTACTCCCTGTGTGCCTCAAGGGCAGAGCAAGGAGCTGCAACACAGGCCGATATTGGTTACCTGACCCTTCAGAGGAAAAGTCAGCAGAGCCTGCTCGGGACCTCTGCACATGAGTCTGAACCCTGCGAAGCCCAGACAGAAGGGACGAGATAGTGCCAAGGCCCTGTGGGGAGAAGGGGGCGGGCAATGGCCAACTTGCTTTCTACTCATTCTGCAGAAAGCAATGCAAGAGGAGGGGAATTGGGAGCACTTTGGGGAGCCCACGCCGGCCAAGTTCCCCAGCCGGGTACCTTGGTTTAAAGCTGAGTTTTCAGAAAAGGGATAATGCCTTGCAGGTGGGGGGAGAATCTTCCAAATGTGATTCAGAATCCAAAACCCAAATTCAGAAAATTGCAGAGTAAAGACAAAAATCCAACCAGCCAGAGCGCTTTTAAGACAAAGGAGAAACCTCAAGCTACTTAAGCCAGGGAGGCTGGGCACCAGGGCTTCCAGGGTCCGGCCCATGATCCCCATGCCCTGAGCCTGTGTACAGTCACCCCCAAATCCATGTCCCCTGAGTCTGCAGGAGCCACGCATCCCTGGCTCCAGCTGCTTTTCCTCTGGTCTTGTGGTCTGGAAGGCCACAGCCCTTCCTGCCTGCAGGGGAGAGACCAGCTGCTGCTGTGAGTGTTTGGGGAAGAGGTGACTAACTCAGAGGTCACTAGCGCTCTCGCTGCCCTCGGCACCACGTGAATAAGCACGCTGAGCAGTCCCACACCCTGCACAATGGCTGTGCCCGGCCTCTTTGGGGAGCTGAGACACATGTGGGCCAGACCACACCTTCCCCAGCCTGGGCCCAGCCCCTGCTCCTCCTGGGCTGACCGAGGTCCCTGGCTCATTGTGAGATCTGCTGGAACCTATCCACAACATTCTGCAGAGGGGTTGGCTCAGTCATTGACCCAGGAGGAGGCTGGAGTACAGGGTGATCCATTCATCCCTTGGAGAACAGTCTGGGCCCTCAGATGCCCACATAGGGCTGGGGACCATGACACAGGCCCTGAGAAGACAAGAAGGTCACACCAGTGGGTTATATGCAGGCCCCAGAGGATGGGGTCTCCTAGGCCGCAGCATTGTGACAGAGGCTGTGTGAAAGCTGTGGGTGCTCTGCAGTGTGATGGGGTTGTATTGTCTGGATCTTCCTGGCCTGAGGCTCCTGACCACTGCCCTGCACCCATACCCACTGCTGTTCAGCCCCCACTGCTCCTTGGGGACAGAACCAGTAGACCTGACCCAGAAGGTGACGTAGAGAAGCACCTCTGTGTTCCAAACCCCCAAGCTCCACGCAGCCTGCAGGAGGTGGGGCGCAGGAGGAGCTGCAGCCCTGGTGCCCACCCTCCCCCCGCTGGCCTCTGCTGGCTGGGGGCGCGAGCACAGGTGGGCCTGGGGCTCAGCAGCGGCTGCCAGCCTGGCCAGCTTCAGTGCTGTTCCCGGCATCGCAGGCAGCTGCGCCCGTGAGCAGCCGGCAAAGGACAGCAGCCCTGTAAATTTAGACTGTGTGCTGGCTGGCTGCTCTTGGTATTCAGCTCAGTGCATGGGGACAGAGGGACCCACACCACTCTGTCACATCACAGCCCTCACCAGCACCGACAGGAAGCAGTCACCTTTCCCGGAAGGAAGAAGGCTAGGGGGCCTCCCAGGGCCAGTCTCAACACCGGCCCAGGATGCCGCCCAAGGGAGCCCCTCCCTTGCTCACATTTGACTAAAAATAAACCCCTCTTGGCAGCAAATACCCTCAGTCTCCCCAGAACATAAGCTTCCTAGGCATCTAGAAAAGGGAACAGCCATCCCTCTAATCCAGCCCAGATGGGTTCCCAAAAATCTGGGTCCAGCCAGTCTCTGTGAATCTCCTCCTGTTCTCAGCGGTTCACTTGCCCCCTAGGGCTGCTTCACCACAGAGACCCTGGGATTGGTGACAACTGCCCAAATTTTACTGTCAAGGCCCAGCCCTGTACCAAGTGAGCGGAGCAGAGCTGAATACAAATGGCCCGGGCTGTGTGTTTTTGAGCAGGGTTCTTTTGGACCTCTGCTCAGTTTCCGTGAGGTGGGCAGCACCAGCTTCACCCTGGTACTGCTCACCTGACCTCCCAGATAGCAAACAGACCCCAAGCGGCACAGCACATGGGGCGGACCTGGGTCTGTTGAGAGTGCCTCCTCCTCAGGAAGAGCCCAGGCTTCTGCGCTGCATGTCAGAGGAGATGTGGGGCTCCGCCAGTGGGGTGGGGTGGGGTTGGGGGCCCAACAAGACCACTCAGCCCTTAGAGAGAGGACAGTTGATGGATCCTTGCCCACTACGCCTGCCCAGGTTCAAGCCACAGTCAGTGTCCTTGGTCCTCACCATGCCAGCTAATTTTCACAAGGGCACTGAGAAGTAGGCGCCACCCCCACTTTCTAAGGAAGGAAGCTGGGGCTCAGAGAGGTTGCTAAGCACTGGCTGGTGGACAGCTGGGATTTGAAAGCAGCAATGCTATTTCTGCTCTACTGTGCAGGCTTCATCCTTTGCTCCCCCTTTAGGGCCATCCCAGGCCAGAAAACCTGGGAACAGACACCTTCCTTCTTGGGGAGCCGCCCAAGGCCATGCCCTGGCCATACACCATACCTGGCCATGCCCAGCACACCCGGCCAAGCCCACTGGTCTCGTCAGTATCACAGAGTAGAGGCCTCTTCTTCCAAGGTGGAGGGAAACACATCCGTCTACCCCCAATACGGTCAGAAGCCATCAGGGACCCTCTGGATTCCCAGGTGACCCTATGTCACTGGCCGGGCAGAGAAATTTTCCCGCAACTTCCACACAAACGCTAACTAGTGTCTGCCCTGCGCAACTCAGGGTACCCTGGACACCCAGTGATGGGGGCAAGGGGCATGTGGCCCCAGAGCATGCTGGGGGCAAAAGCAGCCTTACAGGAGGGGCAGCCCAGGCCATCTCTGGTCAGGGAGTCCAAGCAGCATTTGGCAAGACCCATGGTTTCAATCTTTTCCTTATTATAATAGTTATACATATTCACTGCAGAAAATTTAGAAACTACACATATGCAAAAAGAAGAAAATAAAAATAACCCATAATCCCAGTAACCCAAAATAACGTGTGTTAACATTTTGAGCATATATACACTCCCAGACTTTCCTATGCATAGAATACATATTTTTGGTACCAAATGGGATCATACTGTACACTCCATTTTGTAACTTTTTCATTTAACTACATATCACAGCAAATCATTAACTATTCTTCCACAGTATCATTTTTTAATGGTAGAATTAGCCAAAGGATAATGAAAGGACAGCCAGGACAGTTGAGGACAATTTTACAACATAGGAAATTGCAATTAAGCATTAAATATGAAAATGCCCTTTAGAAACAAACTTCTTTTCTCTTTTTAGTCTTGAGAGACCAAAAATATTATCCAAATCAAGGACATGTCACTGTAGGGAGCTGGCTCCCCTCGCCTGGCAGGACCCCCAGTGGGAACAGCCTGCAGTCCCAAAGGGCCAGTCTCCTCTACTAGGGAAGATGTGGCCAAGACACTTTTGAAATGTTAAGGCCGCAGGGATCTAAGCATCAGCTACTCCCCAGGGAGACCGTGAGTGGCACAGACTTGGAGGGTGAACCCAGAGAGGATCCCACAGGTACACATCTGCTCTGCCACGAACAAGGTGCATCCCTCGAATGAGAGGTGGGAGCTTGAGTGGGCTCTGCTGGATGCACCCCGCAGGCCATACAGCACCCCCTCCCCATGCCATCTCAGTCGGCCAGGGGTTTCCTGGCTGGAAGTCAGGAGCTCAGGATAAACAGCCATAGGCAGTGCCAGCCCCGAGACACTGGGACCTCATGGCAGTGTCCCTGGGAGAAGGAATCTGCACTTATAAAACATCACTGCTGCTGAGCATCTATCTCTTTCCAGGGTTCTTGACTTCATTTTCTCTTTGTGCTTGAGGGAAGGCCCCTTGGGAAAATGGTAACCTGTCACCGATGGAACAGAGACAGTAGCGGATCTCCGCCTCCACAGAAGTCAGTGTGACAAGGGCCCTCAAGAAAGGACCGAGAGAGAACAGGATTTAGGGTCTCAGGGTGTTGGAAGAACTCTGGAGCCTCAGCCGCAGGGGACATCTGTGTGGCCATCACAGGACCCAGGGACTGACCTCCAGCCACCAGAAACCAGGCCCAGGGCTGATTCTACAGGTAGCAGGTCATGTGACAGTGCAGACCAGCTGGTCAATTCAGCACCAATCTGTGCCACCAGGACATGGGTTCTATTCCTGTGGGCCGTGCCACCTTGGCATTCACTTCGGCCTCCAGCTGGAAGCAAGATGGCCTGGGCCCCTGGGAGTGAAGAACTCTTCCCAGAAGCAGGCTGCTTTTTTTTTTTTTTTTTGTCTCATTGGCCAGAATCCGTCACTGCTGAGGTGACAGATGGCCCCAGGAGATGGTCTCCCAGCAGGCCCCCTCCCGTGAAGCTCTATCCCACCTGATCTGTGGAGAGTGTCACAGGAAGGCTGTAGCCTTTGGCCTCACTGTCCCTTTACTCCCTCCCATCACTCAAACCCCGTCACCTCAAACATGCCAGACCCTCAGATAACCTGAGTGTGATGGTGGCCCCACAACCCCACTGCGCTTCCTAAGAGAGGCCACTGCAGGGGTCTAAGGGAAGACAGGAGAGCTGGCTCAGAAAGTCAGAGAGCACACCCTGGCCAGGCCAGGGCCAGCGCCTAAGGACAGAGGGCCCACCCTATCAGGCACAGACCCAGGACAGGAGTATGTGCCAGGACCATGCTGGCTGTGACTGCTCTGAGGAACAGAATAGGGAGAGTTGGGAGGAGCACAATCCCTGCTCCCCATCCTTTCTGGACCTGCTCCCCGCACCCCACCAGAAGCTGGCTGGCCAGAAGGGCTGATCCCCTGCTGGGCCTTGCAGCGCTTGCTCCTCCCGGGTCACCCAGCTGAGCTCACTGCCCAGACCACCCTCCCCCTGCAGCCTCCTTCTCTGTCCTTTCCACAGTCCATTCTGGCTAGAATTAAGTGGGCCCTGCAGGGAGCCAGGAGAGGAAATTGCCATCCCAGGCCATGCAGCACGGCCCCGGATACCCCCAACCTTCTAATCCTCAGTCAGGCCCCAGCCTTGCCCTCAATGTGCCTGGGTATGTGCACTCCAGGAAGACGCACTGTGAACCCAGAGTGGCCTGGAGACCTACAATAGGGCAGCCCTGCCCAATTATAGCTTAAAATACCCACACGCAACCACAGTCACCCCGTCAAAGGTGATCCATCACCCTGATGGACAGGCAGACAAGCCCATGTCTCCCTGACCCTCGGGCCACTTCCTGGGAAGCTGGGCCACCTTGGCCCCAGGGAACAAAGAGTCTAGGAGGAGCCACCAGGGATGTCTGCAGCCCACCCAGCTCAGCCCTGAGGGACATGGGAGGGACACGGGAGGTGGGACACTGACTGAGGGCGGGCGGACTTGTGTCCTGTGGCTGCCACAACATCAAGCCATAAACTCAGTGATGGGAAGTAACCCAGATTCATAAATCTCCCAGCTCCAGAAGGCAGCATCTGAAATCCAGGGGCAGGCGGAGCCTGGCTCCTCCAGTCCTTCCTGCCCCTTCCCCGCCCCTGTCAGCGGGCAATCGGGTGTCCTTCAGCACAGGGCTGTGCCACTCCCACCTCTGCCCTTGCCATCATGTGGCTTTACCCTCACGTGTCTGTCTGTCTGTCTGTCTGTCTTTCTTTCTTTTTCTTTCTTTTGTACTGGGGATTGAACCCAGGGCCCTCACACAGACCCATGTCCCTAGCCCACTTTATTTTTTATTTTGAGACTGCATCTCACCAAGTTGCCTAGGCTAGGCCAGAACTGGTGATTGTCCTGCCTCAGCCTCCCAGACACCTACCCTGGTGTCTCTTTGTATGAGAGCACCCAGTCTTTGGGTGTAGGGCCACCTTATTCAGGTATTTTAACCTGATTACACCCACAGGCTGTTTCCAAATAAGGTCCCTCCCTGAGGAGTTTAGGCCTCTGACACATGGGGCACAAAGGGCCTGGAGATGATAGGGTCCTCGTGCCTGGATGCTGCAGTCCCTCAGCAGGAACCAAGTCCTGTCTCCCTAGAAGCTCTGCCACCAGTCCCGTCACTGCCGTGTTTCGGGAAAGGACAAGCCTCCTTCCTCTTCTACGTGACCACTCTGCAAAAAGCTTCCCAAGAAGCACAGCCCACCGCAGGTATCCCCTGGGGTCCCCGCTTCACAGACGATCCCCCGTGACCTCAAGCACCTCTCCTATAGTTGTAGGGAAGGTCACCCCCAGGTGATCCCTCTGGCTCCTAAAGCAAGTCACAGAACTGACCATGGTGCCCCAGAGGACTGGCCAGTGGGATGAAGGGAGACCCAGATGTGTCTCGAACCCCCCAAGGAGATACTTCTCCCCAGACATGCAGTGGGTGCTGTGGGCACAGGATGGGGATGGGGTGCTGGCCATGGTGGGTGTGGGGCAAGGTCTCCAAGCTCAGGATCTGCGCCTGCTGAGGGGTAGAGCAAAGAGACACAGCTTCTCCCCCAGAGCACACTGTACCCCGCTATTCATCCAGGCTGCACGCACAAGTCTTCGGCGGAGGACACAGATGGGGAGGTGCTGTCCCCATCCAGGGCTGTGTGTGCCTGAGTGGATGGGGTGCAGCCTTCCCCTCCCCCCTCCCTTACCTCGCAGGCCACGGGCCACCCCCAAGAACTGCAGACTAAATCTGGAGAGGCAGGAGACCACAGTCAGGGCAGGGTACCCCCTGTGCCACCCCTGCCAAGGCACTGAGGAAGAGGAACGAGTCAGGTGGGCAGGTGTCAAGAGCCCACCAGAGTTCTGCCTGGCATCGACACACGAACCTGGGCTCTCAGGCCACCCACCCCTCCTTTCTCACCCGGGAATTTCAGGATGAGCTCAGGAGACAGAAGGCACCGTGTGGACTCAGGACATCTGTGACTGCTGGGAGACTCCTGCAAGAAGCTCGGGTGATGGTCCAGTCACACTAGTCCAGAAGCAACATGACAATCAAAGCATAGGGCTGGGGATTTAGCTCAGCAGCATAAGCGCCTGCCTTGCAAGCACACGGTCGTAAGTTTGATCCCCGGTACCGATAAAAAAAAAAAAAATAGACAATCAAAGCATAAGTGCGCACCAGGTATAAAGAAGACCCGGAGGTTAACAAGAAGACTCTGTGGGAAAAAATGGGTGAATAAGCGGCTCACAGGAGCAAAAATGTAAATGAGCAAGAAACAGGAAGAGAGAAACGCCAGTTGTGATGATGGGGTGGTTTATATGCTTCACTTGAAAAATATAAGAAACAACATCCATTGCCGGGTGAGTGTAGGGTAAAGGACCGTCACGTAGCGTGGCGAGACCTGTAAATACTTGACTCTCGTTGAATATCCCCGACACGGTTTTAAATTAAAATTTCAGATACGCATATGCTTTGCCCCACTAATTCTAAGTTGGGGATGTTCTGAAGAAGGCTGAAAGTGCCAGGCTAATACGCGGCATGTGACAGTACACATCTGTCAGTTACAGCAGGTTAGCAGGCGCCGAGGTCTCCGGCTGGAAAGCAGCATGCAGAGGGGGGCAGGAGAGGGTCTTCGTTTCATGTCAGATGATTCTGTGTTACAAGAACTACTACAGTGAGTGAGTCAGTAATTACTTGTATAATTCCCGCGACTGAACTTTCCTAATGACCATATAAGGGATTGGGAAGCAAAGTCTTTCTATCCCATTAAAAAGGAGGGTCCCTAGGTTTACCCCAGTGCAGACACTGAATGCCCGGTTAGGTCTGAGTCTCTGGCTGTTCCTCAGGCTATGACCATGAAATCTTCCACCCTGCCTCAAAAACTCATCAGTGGCCTGCAATTCAGATCAACCGGGTGTCCTGTGTTGCAGCTGGCGACTGTTGACACAGAGGAAGGTAGGGACCTACAGGCTCAGCCTGCATCGCTGGCTCACACTGGGCTCCCCTGGTGTCCCACAAGCACCATGTATCTGCACAAGGCCCCCCTTTCCCCCTGGAGTCACACTTCCGCTCACCCACCTGCCTACACAGGACGATGCCATCCCCACCGTGCCCTGGGCAGGGTCTACCCAGTTAGCTAAGGGCAGCATCTCACTGGCTGCCAACAGTTCCACGTGATGCTGTGACCCTCACAGATAGCCCAGGCTGGGCCACTCCACACGTAGCTATGTTGGGTTTTTTTGGTCCCAATGTGGGGGACTGAACCCAGGCCCTTTCTGCTGAGATCCATTTCCACATTCCCACACTCCCACCACCACCCCCCTTTTCATTTTTTTTTTTTATTTTCCAGACAAAGTCAGAGCTCCAACTTCAGCTCTTCCTGCCTCAGCCTCCCACCACACCCCACTTACCCTGCACTCTCTCTGTTGCAGCATTCATTTGGCATTGCCTTGAGCCAGAGCCTGGGGAGAAAAGGAGCTTCCAGCTTGGCCTGGTGACCCTGAGCAGGCTGCTGTCACCCAGTCTCCCTAAACCTTAGTGCTCCCACCCATCGAAGCAAAGTGGGGTGACATGTTCTTGAGAGGATCTCTAGGCACTTCTGGGAGTTTAGGATCAGATGTGTCCCCAACCCTCCCGTCCAGCATGGGCCACCGGACTCCACTTCAGAGCGCTAGCTGGCAGCCACGTCCGTGCGAGTGACCACTGGCCATGGGAAGGCTCTCCCTGCCTGTCTCTCCAAGGCCGGCAGGGGAGCTGCAGGCCGGGCACTGTCCCCTGGAATTGCTGTTTAACCCACAGGCTTGTCGAGTTGTGGAAGCCACAGACAAGACATTAGCATTACAACCCACACTGATCTTTGTCAATTACGCTCCAGTGTTTGAGCCCTAACCAGCTCCAAATTGAATCAGGACGAAATCAGCAGAATAAAAAGAACCCAAGCCACAGCCTTTCAATTCCAGCACTGGAAAAAAAAAAAGTTATACATTTCATAATGGCCTTCTACCCCATAATGAACAGGAAAAATAAATTAGATTCCAAGCTAAGGGTATATTTATGCAATTTCATTATGTGCCCATGAGCAAGCCTGGTTTTCACCAAGATAAAAATGAGCTCTCAGAAACACTCACACTAAATAAATGGAGTGATTTAACAGCTTAACAGGGAGCGTGGAAGAGGAACTGAAGGACAATGTCAAAAATGGAAAAATAAAAATAAGAGAGGCTTAGAACACACCGCCCAACACAGGGCCCAAAATGCCTGCGGTGCTTGGAGCCAGACGGCCACGGGGAGGTCTCCCTGTCCCCAACAGGGAGCACTCCGTCCTCAGCACAGGGGACATAAAGCCAAGAACTGTGGCAGAGGGGACACGGGTTCTCCTGGACACATCAGCCCATGCACTTGTAACGCCACTGGAACTCTCTCTACCTGCAAATCGGCGTGACTTTGCTCCACAGAGGCAAAGGCATCCTCACTGCTACTATGGACTCTGGGTGGCCAGCCCTTGTCTTCTTCCCATTTCTTCTTGGTTCCCTGTTTAGTTTTCATCTTGGGCTACCTGACGCTCAATGGCACCAGCTTCCTGAGCATCCGTGACCCTTCCTGTTGTCACCAGGTGGCTCCAGCACATGGTATCTTCTGGGGCCTCCACCCTGGCTTCAGGTTTAGAGATAAAATCATGTGCTCTGCTGCCTTCAGCCTCTCTGTGAACGTGAACTTTTTTTTTTAATGTTCTGTTTATTCTGCAGCACGCTGAGACCTCTATGTGAGAGGCGTCTTGTAAGCTTGGGTGTTGTGAAGGTTGACAAAATAATAGATTTATTTTTATTTTTTTAATGGATATTTACAAAGCTGGAGGGTGTTTCCCCAAAACTCCACAGTGTTGAACCAGGACAGACTCAGAGAGAAGCAGCTTAGGGGGGACCTCTCCCAGAGGGCACTCCCTGAAAGCCCTCTGCAAACAGTGCGGGCTCCCTGAGGCTAGAAACAACGCCAGGAAAAGGTCTTCAGGCCCTAGAGTGGTGTCCTGGGGATTCCTCAGTAAGGGAATTAAGACCTGAGACTAGGAGGGAGCCCCACTGTTGTTGGGGAGCTAGGCCTAGAATAGGCTGCCCAACAGAACTACCATCTGGGGCACAGGGGTAACTTTAAATTTTCTAATAGCCATGTTTTCAGAAGTAAAAGAAAAAAAATTTTGATAATAGGTTTTATTTAGTCAAACCAATGTATTCAAACTAATACCAGGACACTAGATAACTCATATAAGAAGTTACAACTGTAGATTATACAGGCTTAGCCCTCGTCCTGGGTGTGGACCTGCCACACCTCAGCTGCCCAGTCCTCCCATACAGCTGGTGGCCACCACTCTGGTCAAGGCAGGCACAGGCTCCTTTGTGTGTCAACAAACACAACCACAAGCCTGAAAGACACCATTTGGCCACGTGTCACAGAGCACACAGCAGCCGAATGGTCAAGAGAGTCGCTCTGGCCACTAACATGTCCTTCCCACTTTTGTGATCAGTGATTTTCTGGAACCATGGTGAGACTATCATAAAAATCACCTCCCCTGAGCCTTCCTGTGTCAGGAACCAAGAACATTACAGGTGCTATGTGGCCATTTTCATTATCACTGAGACTCCCTGACAGACAGAGGCTCAGACAAGACTGTGTCCAGTCATGCACGGCAAGTTCACGGTGAGCATATCCAAGATGGCGCCACTGATCCAACATGATACCACTGAGAGCAGAGTAGCTGCCCCCATGAGGAAACCCCATGGGGCAACGCAGGTGCCCAATGGCCCTGCATCTCCCACTGGGCAGCCACTGGCTCTCAATATAGAGGAAAAATCAAGACCTGCTTGCCAACTTCACTCTCTCTCCTTTACCAGGGCCTCTGAGAAGAAATAAACAAACACCCTGGTAAATAAATACCAATCAATGAAGAGGAACTGTGAAGATGGAACATTCTGAGCACAGGCCAGCAGCATGGTCTTAAGTACAAAGCCTGGGAACTCATTAGTGCAGATGGTGGTGGATTCAACACTCAGTGTGATTCTTGGCTACTGCCCAGTGGACCTCCAGAGCTACTGGTCGACCTGGAAAGGCACAGCCAGTGTGGGCAAAACAGGCCAAGAAAGGATGTGGGGTGAGCCAGCAAAAACGGGGTGCCCCAGGCAGCCTGCAAAAGGCAGTCAGGGCAGCTGACAAGCAGCTGGCATGCCCAGAGCATGAAGCACGCTGCAGTCACCATGGGGCAGAGGGGCCCGGACACACATAGCACAGCACAGAAATCTCCCTGAGTGGCAAGGAGGCTCCCAGCACCCCAGACTCTCCTCACAGCCGCCTGGCAGCACCTCAGCACTGCCCTGCTCCAGTCCATGATGGACCTCGCCGATGGAATTACAGACCTACACAACGGAAAAGTACCAGACTCGGCCTTTTCATGTGCCGTGAGACTGGGACAGCTGGCGCCACTGCCCCCTCATGGCGTGCTGTCTCTGCAGCCATATGACCGCCCAGGCTGGAGGCAGGAGGAATCGAGGAAACGTGGAGAGTGGGGAGGCCTGTCTCCTTCGCGGCCGGGGAATTGATTCGGAGAAAGGATCGATAGACAAGCAGGGTGTGAAGAGGAGAGAGAGGAGGAAGAACAGAGAAATGATGCGTCCTCCATTAAGACTCCAGCGGCTCCCTCCGCCTGCGGGGACCACACCCTCGCCAGTCCTACAGACCCCGACAACCTGCCACCTGCCACCCCACAACCGCCAGGCCCCTGACTGCACCTGGCAGTCTCACTCAAGGGCTGCGAGAGGAGCGTTAGGGCGCACCACTGGGTTACATCCGCATCCCCCAGTCCCGTCCGCGCCCTCTCCGTGTCCTCTCCCCTCCTCTTCCCCATCCTCTTCCTCCTCTTCCTCCTCCTAGAGGCTCTTACATAACCAGGACTGTCCTCACCCCCCACCTTCCAGACATGGGGGTGTAACATCTGCTCGTACTGTTCCTCTCCAAGACAGTGCCTTCCCCCACACACCCGCACCCCAAATCCAAACCCTGTCACCCTCCCCCAAAGCAGTAAAGGATGGAAAAAAAAAAACACAACAAAAAAACAAAATAAAAACATGCTACACAACCACCCACTACCTCATTAAGCGGGGGAAAGCGCCTACAAATAAAACTCTTTCCTTCTTGTTCTAGAAAAACAATAACGGATCTTAGGGGGCAGGAACACAGGGAGGGGGCGGACGAACACTGCCCTGCCTTTTCATCTCCCGTGCTGACAGCGGCTTTGATATTTCTTGTTTTTAAAAAGAAAGAAAGACGTCCACTCCGAGCCTCGTGCCAGCGCGCACGGGAACAGGATATGAGAGTTCGGTTCTGGCAGAGGATGTTGGGGCCCTGCTGCTGCCCTCTTTCCCTTCGCCTTTAAAGCACAACTGAACTGGAAAGGAGGTACCACAGTGGGCTTTTGGATGGAGAGGCAGGGCCAGCCCCGCTGGAAAGCCCCCAGTCAGACAGGAGGGGGGCGGGAGCACAGCCAGGAGGCCGCACCCCAAGACCTGCTGCCCCTCTTGCTCTGTGGGCCAGGAGTGGGGTGAGGGGCCCCAATCTCCCAACCCAGTGACAGATGTTTGCCCCTCCCTGCCACCAGCCCTACCTCCCAACGCTTCCCCAAAACAGAGGAAAGTCCCTAATTCCTTCCCAGGAGATACCTAACCCACCACATCCTAGCCAGGTGAGCCCCCAGCAAAGCTGACAGGTCCTTTCCCGCAGAACAGACTGGAATCATACAAGTGTCGCTCCAGAGACATCTACTGGATGGGGCGAAGGAGATGACACCTACACTTCCGCATTCAAGCGACCACAGAGGAAATCCAGGGGAGGGGGGGTGGACAGGAGATTCTGGGTGGGTAGGGGACAGCAGGCAAGGGCTCTGCACAGCCCCTCTCTAGAAACCACCCAGACAGAGCAGAGCTTCACACACTCACGCACGGATTCAAAGCATCAGCGCCTCCGCCCCTGCAGCTCCAGGGGAGGATCCCTTCAGTGCACACCCGGCCTTCCTCTGGCAGCCTCCCACCATCCTAGGAGAGCACCAGCTGCCCTCCCTGCACACTCTCTGCCGTGACTCAGAACATTCTTCTGCCTGTCTCCAACAGGCCCCACAACCTGGTCCCCCAAACCTGTCCTCCTGGAGGAACTTCAGGGGCACCTGAGACAGTGCCCAGACCAAGAGCCTGTCTGGAGGGGCAGAGAGGCACCTCTCAGGAGCATGTTCACTACTGGAGGAGAATGGCCAAGCCTTCTTCAGTCCTCTGTCCATTAGGGGACTCCAGCTTCCTCGGGCAGTGCACCCCTTTGTCCCTCCCCAGGATGCCCACTCAGCTTGGACACAGCTGCTGACACCTTCACATGGCTTCTCATGTCTTCAGGCTTCCTTTCCACTCACTGGTGTGGCCCCAGTGCCCAGCTCTGGGGGGGCATGCAGTGGGTATTCGATAGATGCATGCAGGACAGAGACACCGGGGCTTCCTTGGGGCATTTCATTTTATCCTCACCAAAACGCCATGAGCTACCTAGAGCCACCGTTAGCCTACTAGGAAGCATTCTAACTGTTGCAGTGACAAACACGTATCAACCATAAAAGCGTCTGATGCATGATCTCATTCCTTCCTCCCCTCCAGGGTGGGAGCAGATGTGATCACTGTCACCATTCTGCAGGTGGAGAGAGTGAGGCTGAGCATGGAGAAGCCCGGCCCAAGGACCCTTGTCCCTAGAGCAGAGCAAACACCAGTTGAAGCCAGGCTGCCTCTGCCTGGCCTCCTACAAAGGTGCAAGAGAGGGCTGAAGCAGGAGACAGATAAAAGCTTCAGGGTTTCTACCAGTTCTTCCAGGTCCTGCCAGGCCCAAGACCACCAGAGGGAGGTCCTAGAATGACTGGAAGGCTGACTGGGCTCAGCACGCAGGTACAGGCATGCAGGGTGTAGCTCAGGCCTCAGGTGGATGCAGCCACGCACACCCCAGGGATAGGCAGATGGTTCCCGCTTTCTGCCAAAGCTGGAAAGCACAGCTTGGAGGTCATCAAGCTCATGTTTCTGCAGACTGGAGTGGGCCAGTCTGACACCAGGGTTAGAGAACCGGAAACATGGGTGAGGGCCCTAACGAGAGCTGTGTCTGCATGGAGGCAGGACTGTGATTGCAGCCTTCAACTAAGGGAGGCTCTAGAGTTGTTCCTCAGCATAAGGGGTCTCAGCAGAGGCCCTAAGACTTTCCTGGGGGAGTTGGGTAAAAGCCCCAGAGACTGAGGGAGGCAAGTGCAGTGGAAGCAGCCCATAGCAGCCTCATGCCAGTCCCTGAGCATGGAGGGCAGAGGAGATGCAGTGGCTGTCACTTTTACGGCACAGCCACCTGTGACAGCGAAGGCCCAGCAGGCATGGGTGCTGGCCAGGGCCTGAGCAGAGCCACACTGAAAACAACAAAAGCAGAAACACAAAGGGAAGTGAAGCCTGTGAAGCCTTAGTGACAGATGGAGGAAGCACCTTGTATCCTGGGAGCCCACAGGAAAGGGTAGGAAAGCATCTTCCAGAGCAGAACACGGGCTCACAGAGCATCCCCGCTGGACACCCCAAGAGCTCTTGCATATTCTCACTGGGGTTGTACCCATTCAGGACTTCGGTGTCTGCACCAACACTGGGAAAATGAGTCAGGACAGGCCCCCCATGCTTGGGCCCAGTGACATCTGGGACCTGAACACAGCTACTCACACACAGGACATATCAGGCAGGACTAGGGGGTGAAAGGCACTGAAACTGGGGAAACAAGAGGGTCAGAGGGCACCCCCCATCCCAAGAGCATCACTGCAAAAGCTTGAGCAATGGACAGTGTCATCCTTTTGGAGTCAGACTACTCTCCGAGGAGCCAGCTCATTAGTGAGCTCAGGACAGAGGGAAAAAAAATGGAAGAGATTACACAGCAAGGAAAGCTAAACAAAAATAGAGAAACAGGGGCTGGGCCTCAGGCTAGAAAGGTTTTGGCAAGGAATTATAGCATATATGTGGCATGTGCCCACCTCAGATGAGGAGAGGTAGACCCTTCATTTGATGGCTTATTCAGTGATATTTACCCACATGCCCACTACATGCCAGAATCATCTGTGGAACAGCAGACTCAGTGGGTAGGTGAATGAATGGATGGATGGGTGAATGGATGGATATGGATGGATGGGTGAATGGATGGATATGGATGGATGGATGGATGAATGGATGGATATGGATGGATGGGTGAATGGATGGATATGGATGGATGGGTGAATGGATGGATGGATGAATGAATGGCTGGCTGGCTGGGTGGCTGAGTATCTAGACAGACAGTTAAATATATTCTGCTCAAATAAAAGGAAATAAATGATGATCAGAACCTAGAGTATAGAAAATTTGACTATGCAATTCAAAAATCTTCAAAATCTAGTACCTAGATATTCCAGATCAAGGCTGCCCAAAGAACTTGCTAATGAGGACAAGAATGTTCTATACCTATGCCCTACCCAATATGGTAGTCACCAGCCACGTACATTTGTTGAGTATTGCAACGTGATTATGTAACTAAACAACTGAGTATCTAATTTATTTCTGTCATTCTTGGCATGCTAAGAACTGAACTCAGGGCCCCATTTGTGCTAGGCAAGTGCCCTATCACTGAACTACACCCTGGTCCACTCCTTGTTGTATTTGATCACTACACACACAGCTAGTGGCTACCACTTTGAAAGCAAAGCTGAAGAAGTCTTCAACTCCAAGGAGCACATCTGGAACCAGGGCCACGCAAGGACAGTGAGGAAGATGACGTCAGAGGAAGAGGATGCCAATGTGAGCAGGGCAGTTCCTCTGTCTCCAACCCTGATTTCTTCTTGGTAAGAAGGAAATGTACAAAAGCCAAGGACAAGAGGAAAATGCTTCTCAACTTTTATGTGCATACGTAGCATCCAAAAATTGTGTTTAAAATGCAGATCTGACACCCGGCAGGTCTGGTAGGATGCAAACATCCGTATTTCTAACAAGCCCTCACATGACGCAGATAGGGCTGGTCTGCAGTGGGGTTTTTGAGTGATACGTTTCATAGGTTCTCATTCTAAGAAAGCAAAGTTTTGTGGGAAGGCAGCATGGAAGGAGCCAGATAGGCCAAGATGAAATACAGAGAATCTGACAGGCTGAGCAAGTCAACTCTTGGTTTTGGAAAGTGGAAATAAGTTAACGCAATGAGCTCTTACAATAGACCTCAAACCACAGGAACAGCACTGATGGCTGGAAGTCTTGGCTCCGTCAGGAGTGGATGCAGTTGGAACAGTGATCCCAGACTGTCTGTACATGTGTTTTGTTTCTTAGGTATTTTACTTAATTGTTGTTGTTGTTTTAAACAGGAGTCTTTTCTTTTATATACTGTTTATAAGATAGAGAGATAGGTAAATGATGGACAGATAACTAGATTATCTTCTTGATGGTTTCATAGACCCTCTTGAATTTTTCAAGTATACAATCATCTCACCCACACAAGACTAATCTTTTTACCTTTCCCACTTTATTCTCCCATCTGCATCGGCCGATGCTTCCTAGACCGTGTGCCACAGCAGCACTGGGAGACCAGGAGGTCTCCTTGCTTCATTCTCAAATTTAGTGTCTCCACATTAAGAAGAAGAATGGATTTGGGACACGGTGGCCAACAGTCATGTCTAGAAAGTGTCTGTCAAGCCAGATGTGGTGGCACACGCTTATAATCCCAGTACTCTGGGAGGGTGAGATGGGGGATTGCAAATTCAAGCTCAGTCTGGGCTCAAAATAAAAAATTCCATGAAAAGATTGGGGCTGTAGGTCAGTGTGAAGACGCTCATTCAATTCTCTGTACTGAAAGGAAAAAAAGTACCTGTCAAGTCCTTTTTATTGAGTGTGTATTAAGGATGGATGTTGAATTTTTCAAATACCGAAGAAATAATCACGTGGCAATTCTCCTTATACAGGCTAATACGATGGTTTATAAAGCAGACTTACAATACGAACCATCCTTGCTTTCCTGGGATAAATCCGTATGGACACTGGGTACTAGTATTTTACAATAAAGCTTGGATACTATTTTACAATATTTTATTTAAATTTTTGCATCAATATTCATGAAGGAGGCCAGTCTGCCATTTCATCTCTGTATAATCAACTGTCAAATTTTAAAAGACTCTAATTTTCACTTTATGAAAATTACAGAGCTATGTTTCTCTCCTTTTTCCATGGAGCTATGTAATCAGCATCTCTCTCTAAAGGTGCTGTTCAGACCCCCACAGAGCCATCCAGCCTCTTTCCCTGTGTCAAGTAACTTAAAAACCCTCTCCCTTTAAGGAAATCGGTCAGTCCAGGCAAATTGTATTTCGCCTTTGTTGTTTCTCACTTCGTGCTCTCTGAGCTTTCTCTTTCTAGCCTCAATTAGATTAGCTAGTGGATCATCTATGGACTTTCTTTAAATAGCAGCTTATTGTGTGCTGGCTCTATTTTTCTATTTTATAGCTCATGTTTCTACTAACTTCATTGAGGGCTTCCTTCTGTGTATTTTTTTTTTTTTGGTCTTGTTTCTAACTTTTTGATTCTGACTCCATTTGTTTTTATTCTTTTTTTGCTGGCTGCATGCTTAAGGCTTGGACCTGCTGCACACACGCCAGTGTCTGTGGTCCAGCTGGCCCTTGTACATGGGCTACATGCCCCCAGTGCCTGGCCTGTGGCTGCATCTCTGGACAGTTTTTCTCTCCCATGGGACTGGTCACCCATGGAACCTGGGCATCTCACTCAACTTGAGATGTCTAATGCTTAACGCGGAAGCAGACACCCAGAAGGTTTTCAGTAATTGTCTGTGCAGCACTGCGGAGGTGACATAATAGTACTGTGATATACGATCACCATAATTATAAACACAATGCATATTTACTCTCTACTAGGCATGGCACTGGGTACTTGCTGCGTATTAAGTTTTCAGTCCTCAGCCCAGTGGGCAGGTTTCGTTGCCCCTCTTTCACCATGTAGAAAAGCAAGGCTCGGAGAAGCCAAGGACCCCTCCAGTCACAGGGGGACAAATGACAGAGCTCAGATGCATGACCCAAGACTGGGGCCCTGGTAGACACAGAACCTCTAAATGGCAGGGTCACAAAAGCAAAGGAGACCAGCCCGTGAGGAACAAAGAGAGGCCACACCAGGCAGTGACAGCTCAGGCTTTGATGTCCAAACTGAGCTTGAATCCAGATCAACCAAGCCAAGGGCTAAGGCCCATGACAGTTTTCCTGTGCCCTGGTTGTCTCTGAAATGGGGAGAGCATTACCCGTTCCCCCAGAGGGCTAGTGCAGCATGGCACAGCATGGCGCCTATGAACCAGCCAGCACCAACGCACAGCCCTGGGCAGCCCACTGGGAGCTGCTGCTGGTGATGGCAGGGGTTCAGTGGTGGCGATGGTGGAGGTGGCAAGGGTCACGAGCAGTAATGGTAATGGTGGCAGTGATGGCGGTCGAGGTGATGGTATGGTAGAAGGCAGGAGCAGCAGCAATGACAATGACAACAATTATGTTATCCCAGAACTCATCTATCAGAATGTCACTGAGTCCAACATCTTACCAAGAGAATAAGCCCCCTTAAGAAGATAAATGTCAGCCGGGGATTTAGCTCAGCAGCACAGTACCTGCCTGGCAAGCACAAGGTTGTGAGTTCGATTCCCAGTACAAAAAAAAGAAAGAAGATAAATGTCATAGAGCTAAAGAAAAAAAAAATCACAGGACATCAGAGAAAGCAGGATGCTTGAAACCATGTGTCATGTGTGTACCGTCATCACCCGCCCAGGTGGGAAGGGCAACACCAGAGTGGGGAGCGTGCTCTGTGGCAGGACTCAGCCCTGCGCGAAGCCAGGCTGCAGTGAGCTTGGCCCTCCCTCTTCAAGCTGGCTCTGTTCCCCTGGTGACTCTGAGATGCCATACGAGAGCGGTCACTCTGGGTGGCATACGCAAGTGGGAGGGCCACCAACACTAAGCCCAGCAGGCAGAGGAGAGGGCAGGAGCCGCCAGCACAGTCCCAGGCCCTGCTCAGTGGGCCCAGAAGGGACGGTTTGCGCTGGACACCGAGGTGGCAGGAGGCAGAGGCTGGAACTGAGGAACTGCATAAATTGATTTTAGTGAAAATGAGTGACGGGAGCAGGAACTATGAACAGTCACGAGGGGGCGGAAGAGGAAATCAAGGACGCTAATTAGGGATGATATGAAGTTAATGGCTACTTAAAAGACTTGTATTAATTTAACATCTTTGTAAGTAATGAAAAAATATGAGTTAGGAAAAAAAGCCTGGCAAAATATTTACTGGCAAATACAGAAAAATATGTGAAAAGAAGACAGTGCAGAGGTAAACGCCCAGGGAGAGCATTAGCCTCGGAGACACACACCCTTCTGCAGGCACAGTGTCAGCCACTGGGGACCTGGGGTAGGGGGGACCAAGGCCACCTCTTCAGTGAGTAAGAGCAGGAAGGTGACCTGAGCTCAAGCAACGTCACCTCACCTGGAATGACCTCTCAGCCTCTGTTCGCTCTGTCCCCTTCCCAGAGACCAGGACCGAGCCACCCCGAAACACTGAGCACACACGAGTACCACCATGGCATGCTGGAACATGCCCAGGGAGTCAGCATCCAAGGGACCACAGGAGCCCGGCAGGAAGGTGGCATGGAGCAAATTACAACTGCTGACTGTGAACCCCTTGTATACGCACCACTCTCACAGTTGCCAACAAATGGAGATTCGGTATGTACAAGTACCGACTCCCCATGATGGGTGTAATCAGTGTATACACTGCAAACGCAGACTAATAAAAATTCCAAAACACATAATGAAAGAGAAAAGAAAAATAAAAAAGAAGGTTGCAGAGAGATTTTCTTCGTGAAACTGGACCACTGTAAACCAACTCATGGGCAAAAGGGGAGCCTGAAACCAAAACAGAGGGCAGCCGGAGCAGGAGGTGGCCCCACCCCTGGTCAGGCTCTGGTCTTCTTTAAGTCTAAGCTAATGATCCAGAAGGTGACAAATACCAGGGTGGTGAACAGGCCCTGCCAGGAATGGACGGGCAGAATTGCAGATGTTTGCTGGGATGATGGAGGGACAGAAATGACCCAGAAGAAAATAAGTGCTTTTGAGATTTGGCTTGAAGAAAAATTACAAATGCTTGTATCTAAGAGAACTTTCAAAAAGCCAGCCAGAGGCAGCTATTTTCTGAGCAGGAAGAAAGGACACAGATCTAGGAGCCCCAAGTGGGTAGCCTTGTGATGTCACCGGGGCCACTAGGGAGTTATGTGCGTCATCAGCCTGCAGCCATGAAGCACACGGCTTCAGATGGAGTGGTCGCTCCTGTGGCCTGCCACAGATGTCCCCCTGGGAGGCCACGCCCATGCAAAGGGCCCTTGGGAACAGAGACATGTGACCAACTGGAGGGTGTGGAGAGAGTACACAGCACGGGGGAACCCAAGTTAGATGCAAACTGACACCTGACGTTGGTGACCTGAGATAGCACAGAGCAGGGACGTCAGGAAAGCCTGGAGGGAGGGCCCAGCAGGGGTCACCATGGGCTGGGGCTGGGGGCTGAGGTATGGAGGAGACAGAGACCAAGAGAAAGGACAGCTGGCCCGTTAGCTATACTCTCACCACCAGCATTGTGTGACTGGCTGAGAGAGGGCCCCAGGCTGGCCACATAGGACAGGCATGGGCAGAGGAAGGGTCCAAGGAGGCCAGGAGGCTGGGCTGGTGCCACACAGGCTGTAAGCGTCACGCAGTAGGTACTTCTGGAGCATCCCCCAGACCAAGCCTTTGCTTCCACAGATGGGCAGCAGCTGCACCCTGGGAGTCTCTCACCTTGACACCCCAGGGAACAGGTGAGGCTGCTCTTGGGCTTGGGGGCTCTAAGCACTAAACCTCTGAATGGGCAACAGCACTCAGGTTACTTCTGCCTTCTGGGAAGTTGCTGTTCTTATATAAAAGAGAGGGCTTTTTTCACTGTTGTTTCTCTGATGCCTAAAATAATACCTATAATACCTAATAATAAATAATAAGTATTCATTATGTGTTCGGTAATTATTTGTAGGATGTATGACTAGGTGGATGGTGAATGCTGGATGTGTGAAAGAAGGATGTATGGATGGATAGATAGATGGGGGGATGGATGGATGGCCAAACGGAAGGGAAGGTAGGTGGGCAGATGGGAAGATGGGTGGGTAGATGATGGATTGATGAATGAATGGACAATGGATGGATGTATGGATAGATGGACAGATGGATGCATGAAAGAACAAATGGATGAATAGAATTTGCCTCTCCTGCTGAATCTTCAGCCATTCCCAGAACATCAGTTGCAAAGAGATGGTCTCCCCTACTGGCCTCCCACCCTAGCTCCAGCCTCAAGAGACCCAGTGAAGGAGTGACCAAGGCTGAGAGACTCACTGTAAGGTCTCTGAAGTAGAACAAAACACAGGGAAATGGCAGAGAGACCTTCTCTGAGAGGCTGAGAAAGCTCAGGTCCACTCCTGCAAGTGGACAGATTAAATGAAATCTGTCCCTCTTCATTACCTTTCTCATTGCTGGGACAAAATACCCAACACCCAAAGTGAAAAGGGGAAAGGGTTATGTAGCTCACAGCTTGTAGAGGTTTCATCCATCACTGGCTGGCTCCAGGGTAGGGTGGCATGGCAGAGGACAGTTCATGGCACCCAGAAGGCAGCAAAAGTGACAAGAGGAGGAGAATGCTCCTTCTGCCCCTTACACTGTAGGCAGGCTCCCCGCCCTAGGGTGGGTGCAGCACTCACACCCTTAATCCCAGCCAGAACTATGCCAAAACAACCCATGACCCCGCTCACCAATCACACGCCCTTCATCCCAGTGTCACACACTCCAGATCCAGCCACCTCTGAAACAGCCCGGCGACTGCATGAGGCTTTGGGGGGACATCTAGACACGAGCCACAGCACGGTCCCATTCACAATGACACCCACACACACGGAGCGCTTGAGCAGGCTGCCATGTTACTTTCCTCCAGGTCTGGGCAGAAAGGGTATTCGAAAAACGGTGGTTACACTACTTCATTTATAAGGTATAGTAGATGACCAAAAACAGCCACTGCCCCTTGGCCCTGTTGTGTCCAGTACTGTGGAGAAATGGGCACTCCAGGAATATTCATCCTTTAGCGCCAGCTATCCAGATCTGAAAGGCCCCCAACCCCACTGTGGCATGGGCTGCCAGGGCTGGAACGTTCTGGCACCAGCAGCACAGGTACAGCCATTCCCAGGCCCCGTCCCCTCCCCTTCAACGCTGCCAGCTCACGTTGGAGCAGGTGCAAGATGCTAAGACACCACGGAGTCACGGTCTCAGCTGCCCTATGAGGTGGGAAGCATGGCTGACTGGAACTGAATGCCCTGCCAGAGGCCCCAGCCAGCTCTGGGCCAGGATCCCCAGCACACAAGGCAGGGGGTGCTCAGCTGTTCCCTAAAAGTGACTCCCCCTCAAAGGAGGATATCTCGACAATTCAAACAAGCACACCATGGGCTATGACAGGATCCCAAAAAGAAGTGTCCATAGTTGCCTCGGGGACATGAGACATGTGTTTAGGACCCCCTAAGGTGTCCACTTTGCAAAGAACTTTTGCCATTTAAATCATCACCTCTGTGGACCTCACTCTGAGTCATCCTCATGGTGCCTGGCGTGAAGGGAGCAGAGCCAGACCAGGGGCTGCTGGGAGAAGGTGGCGTTGTCCCTGGGGAGAGAAACCAAATGGTTCCCTCTCCTTGTGGCTCCCAAGTCTGCACCCCACTCTGTGTCAGAGATCCCCAAAGAGTGAAGGGGAGCAGAGACTGCCACCGTGCATGTAGGTGAAAACAGGACTCAGACCTTGGAGCCCAGGCCAGGAGAACACGAGTTCAGTCCCTGTCCACCCCAGCAGCGCTGCCAGAGGACGGAAAGCTGGGTCATCTGTGACCGTGAGGTATGACCCACAGTGCACGGAGCCCACGGGTCACACACACCCCCAGGGTCACAGCAGGCCTCCCCAAACCTGGCCAGCTCTGACTCCACCCAGCAAATGGGTCCCCAGGGGCAGCCATCTCTTCTCCAGGGAGGTCATAGAGGGAGCAGGCAAGAATGTCCCCCAAAGATATATTCTCTGGTGTTGGGGGTGGGGATCCATGCATGGTTTCCGTGAGCCCCCAGAAAGATGGGCAGAGGGCAATGTAGCTCACGGTGGGGGCCAGGCTAATATTTTATTCCAAAATGCAAGCTGGCAGCCACTCAGCAGCCATTGAGGGTCACGGAGGGCCAGACCGGTAAGTCCCCGTGACATGCATTAGCAAGTTCATTTGCGACATTAATTCTCCCCAAACAGCTGCGATCCTGTTAAACAGACTTGTCCAGTGGTTTGTGGACTCCTTTTATTTTTGTCTCTACTTCCTGAAGGAAAAGCATGAAGGTTCCTGGGACCCAATAGTGGAGAGCCCCAAGGCCTGGTCCACATTCTCGGGTTTCCCCATCTGAAGAGGGTGCAGAGCAGGCCCCAGCTGTTTTCCAGCTCTTCCTTCCATCTTCTCCTGAGAGCTTGACTCTCCTTTTTTCCCCCTTCTCCCCTTGAAAAATCAAGTAGGATACATGTAAGGTTGAGCTGGATGCTACCGATTAGATTGCATCTGTCTGGGTATAAATAATTTACTGCTTGATGGTCAGAGGGAATTTAATTAGTTCTTGTTCTCCTGATAGAATCAGCCCACCATTGCTGAAACATTTCACTCCGAATTAGCCTGAAAGGGGCCAACAAGGCAATGCCAATTTCATACACATGACGTCCCCGGCAGCTTCTGAAAATATACTTGCCGCACGAGGCACCCTGAGGCTGCTGCCGCCGCCCCAATGTCTGGGGCAGCGGATGAGTCCAAGGAGGGTGGGCCACAGGGCGGGGGCCAGACCTTCTGCCTTCCCTGCCTGCCTCCTCTCCCGGGCCCCTGGTCAAAGGCGCAGAGAGCCAGAGGAAGCCAGGCTTGGTAAGGGGCACAAAGGGCCTGGGTGAGAGGTTTCCCCCACCACTGGAGTCCACCAGGAAAGGCTCTGCAGAGCTGCTTGGTTCTATTTTCCCCTCTGCAGAGCCCAGCTCTGCTGGACGCTGCCGCCCACCTGCCTGGGGAAATCACAGCTCAGATTGGAACCTGCAGATGCGGCCCCGAGCCAGCCAGCACCCGCCCACAGCTCCTTCTGGCCTGTGTGCAGTGACAGAGGTTGGTGGCAGAGTGAGGAGGCCTGTCCTGTCCTGAAGTTCCCTTCAGGGACACTTGAGATGAAGCAGGTCTCAGAAAACAAGACGGCTGGATCAGCAGCACACAGAAACCACGGAGCACAAAGATGCGTGACTCGGGTCCTTGAAAAAAGCCAAAGCCTTTCAAGGAGTGTGCCCTGGGGAGGAGCACGACAGGCGGACCAGAGATGGGCCCAAGGGCGGCAGGCGGAGTACTGTGCAGGATTCTCTGCCCACAGCCCATGCCCAGCATGCCGACCTCTGACCTCTAGGACAGGGGACGTCGGGATGTGACTGACAGATAACCCCATTTCACTGTAACCTGGCAGCACACTGTGCTCGAATTTTAAAAGTCTGTTAGCCAGGCCTGATGAAGGCCCTGAGCCTGATTCTCAGGAGCAACAACAACAACAAAATTAAAGTCAGTATTAACAATTTAGAAAACCCTTGTTTTGGCGATGGATTGGATCACTCGAGAGACCAGACCTCCTTCCATGCAGCACGTAGACGAGGAGCAAGTGAATCTTATGTTGCTCTTTTGTTTTGGGGCAATTCTTCCTCCAGAGTCAAACTTTGCATTCTCCAGGCCTGTGCGCGTCCCAGAAGCCTAGTGTCTGGGTTCCGATGCATTGCTTCACTGTGTGCTGGTCAGATGTACAATGAGGACCGCATAAAGCTCCCCCGAAAGAGCTATACCCCGCAAACATCACCTGGGCAAAGCAGAGGGTGGACTTGGGGAGCAGAACTCTCACACAGGTCACACAGCAGCCTACGCACAGGTGACAGACACCAGGGTGATGTCGTTAAGTCATTCCTGTGACGTCCGCCACGAGGCAAGTGCAGGCTGTTCCTGCCATGTGCGCCTCCATGAGGTCACAGCCACACAGCCCTGGGCTGGCTCCAGGCTCTCACCCTGGCCTCTCGGGGTGTTCTCTCCTGCCACGAGCGGACCTGCCCTGTGCACGTCAGGCCAACAGAGAAGACGCAGTCCCTGCCATCAGCAAACCCCAGGATCCCCCTAGTTCCAGGAGGGAAGGCACAGTGCAGTGTGGGGGTGCCCTGGTCGTCGGCCCACCTGGAGTGAGTGACACAGAGCACAGCCAGGGTGAGTCAGCCCATTCCAGTCATCAAGGAAAGGCAGGTGGAAACCGGCTCAGCAGCATTTTCACCTGCTAAATCAGTGCAGACGGCTCCTGCAGATGGTGGCTGGCAGCAGTGAGGTCAGGCTGTTGCTGGCTCCCCGGAGGGCACACATTCCCCCATCCCACCTCCCCGATCGACCTTCCTGTGGGAGGGAGCAAGTCCAAGGACAACTGCGTTCCCCTGACCCTGGAATCCTTCTAGGAATGGAGCCAAGGGAACAATCAGGGATCCCAGACCGCTGCTCATGTCCAGGGGAGTTAATCACAGGACTGCTGATAACATGGAAAGTATAACGAAGAGAAAATGAAGTCTGAACTTTCAGGACACTGATTGCAAGGAGCCCTCAGAGGTCACTGGAAACCGGGGCTGGCAGTGGCTTACAAACTCTGAGTAGCACTCACCATGCACTGCTGGGGGAGAACACGATGCAGGCTATATATAACAATTATTCTAATTGTATTTTCAAGTATGGATTCTTTTTAAAAGACCAATATGGTAGAAAATACACCAAAGTGTTCTCCAGGTGGGAAGATTAAGGTCGTGGCTGATTTTTTTTTTTTTTTTTTTTGGTACCCATCTTTGCTTTTCCACGCTTTCTCTGCTTTTTACAACGGGCAAATATTTACCATAATCATAAAAAAGCCTCTAAGTAGCAAAGAATAAATTTAGCACATCTATTTTTTCATTCATTTTGGAGGCTTCCTGGGTCCTTTTTAAAGTGGGTCATAAAGGTTTTGAGACAGGATCCTGGTAGAGTTCTGAGAAAGGGGAGAGCAGAGTCTCTTCCTTTCTTCCAGGAACAATACTTCTATTAGCTGAACCTAGAGCCACCCTGGATTTTAGCTCCCGCTCTTTCTGTCGGCTCACATTACGACTTGCTAAGCCTTATACGTGCATCACCCCTTGTGCGTTTGCAAAACCTGGCTATTTACACCCAAATAAAGTACTTTAAATGTGTTCCGACTGAATCATATCTTGCTAGATTCAACCCATCGTTCTGACTGCTGAGATATATTTAGACCTCAAATCTGCAGCACACTGCTCCTCCCAGCTTCGTGTCACCCTCAGATTTAATAACTCTGCCACCTGTGCCCCCGTCTGAGTCATCAGCAAGCACAGAGCAGGGAGAGGCTGATGATAGAGCCCTACAGCGAGTCTCCAGAAACCTGCACCCATGTTTCATCTACTCGTTAATCAGCTTCTGCTTGTTCCCCAGTCATGCACAGTGGACGAGCCCATGTTACTTGGAATGAGGACAATCCACAGGGCCGTCTGAGTCTCTGTCTACATGCACTGTGCTGTGCTCTATTCTCCAAGCTTTGCTAAGCGAAGTGACTGGAGTCCAAGGGTCTTCCTCCTCCACGCTGTATCTCTGGGGAGCACAGGTGCACTCAAGAAACCAGGAAGGCCGGGGTCGGCCCTGCACCCCACCACCCATGGGCTGGCATCCGGTGCTAGCAAGGGACTGAGACTGTGACCTTGCATTTTGTACTTGTAGCCATGATGCCGCTTGAAAGCCGTCATGAGGAGGAGACTGCACCCATGCCCTGCCGCAGAATCACTGAGACTTTCTTTGCTTCTTCCACAGCAAATGACCCAGCTTCTCTGTACCTCAGTTCCCTTCTTTGTAATCTGAGGCCCCTCCGAGCCCACTGCACAGGACTGTCTGAGTGGTTCTCGGACACGCTGTTTGTCCAGGAATCCCTGGAGGGCTGTCCTGACCAACATTCCTCTCCCAGGTCATCCCGTGGCAGGGCTGGCCAAGCAGAGTACATAAAGAGAATCCTCTTTCCTTCCAACTTGACAAATTCAGAATCTGAAAATCAATTTGAAATTCATAGAAGGGAACTTGCCCGACCTTTACTTGGTGCTCTCTATTAAGAGATGGTTTGCAGCCCAAATCAATAATGCAAAAAAAGCCCCTGAAAGCTCCAGGGATGTTCCCAGGACAGTGTGAGCGTCCACGCTCTGGTGACAGTCACACTGCTGCATGGACCTCTGCTGCACACTTGGTACTTTCCGGGGCAATGGTCTGGCTGGGGCAGTGGCAGGCTCGTCTCCCACCATTGCAGCAGGTTGACTTTACCTGGTCGTGGACACCACTGAGCCCCACACGTGCCAGGTGACACGAGAGACTCAGGGCAGCTCCTGCTGCCCCGCAGTCCTCACAGCACAGGCTGGCTTGACGCCCCTCCCTGCTGTGCAGCACCCACCCTCCACGCATCCCAAAAAGCAGTCAGCGCGCAGGCTCCAGAACTACCACTCTCCTGCGTCTCTGCAGACACCTATTCTGGGTATTGTGCACCAGCCCATCACAGTATGACACGTGGCCTTTGAGCCTGGCTGCTTCTGCTTAGCGTGACATGGTCTGGGCCCGCCTTGCGGTAGCCCATGTCTCCCTGCATCCCGCTCTCATTCTGCTGACACCCTGGCTGTTTCCCCATCCTTCCACAGGTGGGTGTTCGGGCTGCTTCCACCGTAGCTCCCAGGAGAGGCAACTTCTTGCCATGATGAGCGTGGCCTTGTGGGTCTGAGTGCTGTGCTGGGTCCTCTGTGGACACAATGGCAGACCCTTCTCCCAACCACTCACCCCATTTGCTGTCCCTGAGAGTGGAGCAGTGCACCACGTGCGGCGTTTCCTGGTGCCCAATGAGCTTCTGGATGAACAGATGGACAGACAGGTGAAGAGATACCCCACACACAATGCTCCCCATTCATTCCCTGCTGACCAACAGGGCAGCAGCTGGGAACAGAAACCCCTGTTGGTCTCAGGACTCATCCGTATCCAAGTTACGTTCCTACCAGCACCCACAGCGGCCCCTAGTCCCCAAGCCCGCCCCAGCCTCAGAATACCTGACAGCAGTCCCACAGCGGCCCCTGCAGGTCCTGCCCCCAGCGACCTCAGTGTCACTTGCTGGGATGGCCCTGCAGTCAGAGGAGAGGACAGGCCTGACCAGGCCCCGCCTGATGGCAACAGCACTGCACGTGGCCTACAACGAGTGTGTGGCCTTTTTGTTGTTGTTGTTACTAGAAATCGAACTCGGGACCTTGCACTTGCCAGGCAGGCGCTGTAGCACTGAGCTATATCCTCGGCCCCGTGTGTTGCTTTTAAGGGGTGGAATGTTACGTCGTAGGACCCAGAGAGCTGGATGTCACCGGTAAGAGACCAAACTCTGAAGGGTGAGGTGCAGCTCCAAAAGGAGTGAGTTTGTTTGTTTCAGGTCTGAGGATTGAACCCAGGGCCTCTGCACTGAGCTACACTGTCAGCATTTTTTAAACTTTGAGGCAGAGTCTAAGTCATTAACTGAAGAGGCAGAGGTCAAACTTTCAACCCTCCTGCCTCAGCCTCCAAGAGTGCTGGGATTATAGTGTGCACCACCACACCCGGTGGAGATTTTCCTAAAACACTGGCAGGGAGGAGGGGCCTCAACCCAAATTGCTGTGACCAAGCTAGCCAGTGAACCAACTGCTGCCACGCCAGCTCCACGGCCCCTCCCCTGACCCGGCCCTCACTTTGCTCCCTGGGAAGGGGGCTGCTTTCCCCTGGAATTCACCCTTCCCTGATGACCCAGAGCCAACAGGCAGCTGAGACTCCGAAGGAACCCGAGGTCTCCTGGCAGCTCCAGTCTCTGAAGAAGTCAGCACCATGGCGTGTTGAAGAGGGGAGCAGTGTGACCTGTCTCAGAATGCAAGGCCACTTTGGGGCCCAGCTGCAAGCTCTTGCCTGGGCTAAGTCCTCACTCATCCCCCTCAGACCGGGGAGGGACACGCCGCTCTCTTCCAGCCCACCCGCCTGTCCCTGGGAGGGATGAATCCGCTGTAGCCTCCACACGACTGACCACACATGCTGGGAGGGGAGAGGCGGGTGTCGCTCCCCTCCTTTCGGGCTCCTCTATGCACTGTCTGTCTCAGAAACGCAGATGGAAATTGAAGCGGATCTGAATAATTGTATCAGATTGCACGAAGCCTGGAGTCTTAAATTGTGATATACGGGATTAATTAAGTTCTAAGTCTCCAGTGCAGCCATCTCCCCTCTCACTGCACCGCACCAAGCAAGGGTGCTCGCAGGGCGCAGCAGACACGGTCGGGGACAGGCGTGCACAAGCCAGCCGCTCACCACTTCCCCTGCTCCTCAGGGCCAGGCGAACCCACAAGTCCCGCAGGATGGGCCAAGAGATTCCGAGCATGGAGCACCAGGCCGGCCCATTTCCTCTCCAGAGGGAAAGCAGCCTCTGTACATCAGCCCCTTGCCTGCATCCCAGATTCCACCAGTGTATGAAGCCTCCAGACACACGCCTCCTCTGGCACGGGGGGCACCCACGGGATCCTCCTTGTCTCGCCCTTGGTAGAGTCACAGGGACAAACATCCAGCAGACCAGCGATGTGGCAACTGCAAGAGAAGCTGCAATGCAGGACTGCCCCAAAGGTGACAGTGTGGGCAACAGGGACAAGACCAGGAGGGGAGGGAGAGCCGGGAAGTGTGTGCCAGGATCTCGAGCCTTAGCCTGGTCACCTCCTGCCCCACCCTCAGCGTCAGTGCTCCTGTGATGAGAATGGGCCAAGTGCCGGGTCACATCTCATTTAATGCTCAGCAGCCCTGAAGGACAAGTGCTCATTATCCACGAGGACCCCAAGATATCAGAACGCTGACTGCCAGTTCAAGATCACACTCACACTTATGGGGGCTGAGACCTCGGTTGACCTTGCTCAGCTGGCCTGGGCCACGGCACTCTCTTGCCTGCTGTGCAACCACCTAGAAGCGGTTTTCTCCAACCCACAATCCCAGAGCACCGCAAGCTGCTTCTCCTTGGCCAGGACCCCTCTGTTTGGGACGCTGATGGGGTTCAGGGCCCCTCCTCCACACTAGGCCCCACGTGGACCAGGTAGGAAGCAGGGACCAAGCTCATTCTCATGCCCATGACCCCGGCCCCTTGGGGCCATCCCAGGTGGGGAGGGAGCAGGGGTCTGTGGTCTCCCTGCCCAGGAACCTGGTCCCAGGGGTGCTTATGCAGAGATTAATGGAAGCGTCATCCTCCCATCTGACTGCAACTCTGTACCCCTGAGCAGTGTCCCCCATCCCCTGTGCTGCCTGCTTGAATGAGCCCAGCTGCTCGTTAGGGGTCCACAAGGACCGGAACAATGACCGGAAGCAGGAACACAGCAGCACCACCTGCACTCACTTGTGTGCTTCCTGGGTCCCTGGATAGTCCCTCCTGCCTGCTGGTCACAGCAGAGCCTGGGTTTTCTCCCAAGACTCCGAGAGCCCGTGCCCCAGGGCACTTGGCCTCTTCCTCCCTCCCACCTCAGCCACCTTGTTCCTTCTGTCCCTTCTTGATTGAAGGAGCCTAGAGAGCAGGGTGCCGGCCAAACTTCTCTGTCCTGGCCACTGGTCCCAGAGCACTGTGCAGCCATCTGCATGTTATAGTGACAGCAGACAGAAAGGATTTTGGGGGGACCCCGGGCACCAGCAGCTCTGCACTTCCCTGGGCTGTAACAGGGCTCAGCGTGAGGACACAGGCCCCCTGTGTGCCGTGCCCTCCCCTGCTGAATGAGCATATGCACCTGTCCCTTCAATGGCCTCTCGATGCCACAGCTGTGGCCACTTGTCATGAATGACAACCCTGAGAGGCACATCTGGGATTCTCCACCTCTGTGATGATTCAAGCTCCAGTGTGTTCAGACTCTCCCTGTCGAGGCTGAGTGATTATTTCCAGCCCAACTGCCCTCTGAAATGCCCCCTCCCCACCACGTCACCTGGCCCCCATCTCTGTCCCGTGGTTTCTCCTTGGGCAGCTGCTGGCAGACAGCAGGCTGGAAGTGCACCCATCACAGAGCAAGACTTCACCCTCTCCTGTTAAGTCACAGAAGCAAAACCTGTCAGGGAAGAGGGAGGCTGTGGCCTTCCCATCCCGAGAGGGGTGTGGGCCCCACAGGGCTGTGCTGGGCACGGCAGAGTAAACGATGTGACAGATCGACAAGGAAGGACAGGCTTCAAAAACAGAAATTCAGGGGCCTGAAAATGACTGGATGGTCACAGAACAAGTGTGTTCACCGCTACTACATCAGTGACACGCGAGGTCCCAGCCTTGGGGGCGGGTTCCCCTAAGTGCTTCTCACACTGTCATGCATCCCAGCTACACAGAGACCTCGTTTGAGGGCAGAGTCCCTGTCCGCAGTCTGGCTTCATCCCTAACTAGCCCTCAGGGGACACAGATGCCATGGGCCCAGGGTAGCACTGAGCAACATGGTGGCTCCCAGCTCCCAGCACCAAAGGAAATCACCTGGGAGTGAAGACCAGCAACCCCCGCCCTCCTTGATCATTCTAACCTGCGGCCCAGCGGAGAAGCCACCCTCGGCAGGCAAGGTGGCTGCTGAAACAGTCCCCAGATTCCTGGTTACTGAATTCCATGTCCCCCATGCCACAGGGAGCAGGAGCCTCCGAGGCAGGGGGTTGAGGAGGGCATGGGCACAAGGGGAGGTCACTTGCCTAGACAGAAGCCAGTCTACAGGAGGCTGAAGCCTGGAGAGCCCGGGCATCTCTGTGCTAACAAGGATGGATCCACTCACTACCAGCTTCCAGAAAGGCGACCAGCCATGCCCGAGGCAGGTGTGCCAAGCAAGCCCAACCCCAGAGCCCAACAATATGCCCCAGGTTTAGTCTGCCCCCAACTCTGAGCATCCCTGGCCATGACTCTTACACTCGCCATCCCCCAAAATTGCATTAGCAAACACCTCCAATTAACCTCTTGGTGGACAGACAGGTAGACAGGTGGATAGACGGACAGATGGACAGAGATCTAGCCACAGTGACAGCCTTGAGGATGAGGATGGAGATGAAGATGGAAAACGTGCAGATGATGGAGGAAATGGAGGTAGGAGTGCTCTCTTGATTCTGTTTCTCCAGGGCCAAGGTTGCCCTGTGCTGATACAGATGCCCACGGCCCTGGCCACAGGCACCTCTCGCCCCTTCCCACCCGGCTGTGGTCTGACATAGTCTAGAGCAGTGATGGCGAACCTATGGCACAAGTGCCACAGTAGGCTGTTTGCATCACTGAAAGTGATGAGAGGTTCGCCATCACTGTTCTAGACCCACCTCTCGACCACCAAAGCGTCACCTCATGCCCCCTCCAGTGACACATGTCCTGTGTCAGGTTCCCATCACAGCCTCTCCCTTGAATCCTGAGAAGTAACCGTGGCTTTGAAAAAGATGGATGGAGCAAGTGCAAAAAAAATCCATCTTCCCACTCCCAAGACTCAAACGCCACAAAAATCAGAGTTCCCAGCCATTCTGGCGAGAACAGAAAAGGGTGAGTGGGCCAGAGCCCAGGAGCTGATGAGCCAGGTATCACAAATGGGCACCCTGCACCCTCTGCAGGGAGGTGGCATCCACCAGCAGCCTCAGCGACGCAGGGGAAATGCACCAAGAAGGAGCCGTGACCCGGGGGACCTGGACCTTGGTTATGTAAACATTTATCCTGAACTTGAATCTGTGACCTCAGAAGCCATTTTAATGCTATCACATGGGGTGCAGAGGCCACCTACAGAGTGGCCTGCTTGTCTATTGCCGCCCTACATGAGCAAGCACTATTCTAGAGTGACGGCACACACTTTGCCAGCTGAGGTCCTACGGTGGGCACACAGAACTCATGGCTTCTCGCTTCTGCCCCCTCTCGGGTGGTCAGCCCACCTCCCCATCAGCAGATGGGAGGAATAGGGGACCAGGAGCTGCGAGCAGGGGCCCAGTAGTGTGAGACCTGAGCAGTGGTACTCTCTGCACCAGAGTGACATAGGGCCAAAGCACCTTGGCTGTGTCCTCCTGGCACAGGATGGCTCAGGGGCCCCTGCAGACCAAGAGCGGGCAGCAGTGTCCACAAGCTCCCCAAAATAAGCACCCAGAACCCTGCTGTCCCTCCACCTGGCCCCAAAGTGTCCTGGCTCCTTCAGACTGCGCCCTGGCTGGCTTCCCGGGTAGGCAGGTGTGTGGGGCCAGGCCAAGGGTAGTGGCAGGGGAGGGATTTGGCTCAAATTGGTCCAGCGGGAAAGGCCATTTGTCATGTATCCTCACCCAGGAGGTATTACCAGAGGTGGCCACAAAATCTGGGTGCACTGGAGGCCTTGCAATGACACCATCACAGTGGGGCTACGGGCACTCAGATCCTCAAATGATGATCTTCAAATAGCACGGCCAGTCGGAAAGGTAGAGAGCAGGCAGCCCTGGAGCCTCTGCAGCCAGAGGGCCCTGGGGCAGTCGGCTCGCACACCCTGTGTGTGGCCACAGCAGCTCAGTATTGGCTTCCCAGGGGCGGTGGCCAAGGGGAGCACACTGTCCATGCTACCAGCCAGGCTCGTCCCTGCCTGCACACGCAAGCAGCCAGGAGCCCCTCCGTGCGCTTCCACATCTTCCGCACATCCTGTCTGTCTGATGCTGTGGGAATCTGAAATACCTGTGGAAAAGAATTCCCCAGCTCTACTTCAAAACATAAATAAAACAATGAAATAAAAAATTTAAACTCCACGCAGCTTCTTCTGGAGAGCCAGAGGTGTGGGGGCTGGCGTAGGGTCTGCAGAGGCTGTGGGTTTGAAACCACTGTGCAAGATCCCTGAACCCTGCCACTGTCCCTGCCAGGGCCTGGGCCGATCGCACAGCTGCGGCTCCACCCTCTGCAGCTGCCCTGTCAGTGACCTCCTCAGAGACGCAGAGGTGAGAGGCAGACGCGTCTTAGACCCGCCAGCAGCCCCAGGACGTCTCCAGCATCTTGAGTGAGCTCAGGGCTCCGCATCCCCTGTACATTTCTACGCTGTCTCCTCTGCTCCGTGTCCCCGTTATCTTCTTGCCAGCTGCTCCCCAGAACCCAGAATCCTCCCTCTTATCTCCTGTCCCTGTTACCTGCAGGAGGTCCAGGAAGACCATCCTGCAGACCATGTCCTCAAGGCATGGCCCCAGGACACAGCAGAGGGGCCTAGATCCACAGGGGGTGGCAGGGAGGGAAGCACCCACGTTTGGGAATGACAAAAGGGACAGCCAGAGGGGAACCGGAGGGCTGGGGCTGGTTTTCTCAGAGACACCAAGACAAGCGTCCTGCAGAGTGGGCTGCGAGGGACAACATGGGCCGCCAGGACATACGGGGAGCACGCTTCTCAGTCCTGCTGACCCCGGGGTTCAGAGCTGTGCTGGGGATGCCAGCTGCTCCCTGCTAAGGGGCGCTGGGGTACAGGACACCTGGCCCCTGGGGGGTAGTCCTGTTGCACCCTGCCAACCTTCCTCCCAGACGTGGCCACACAGCCATTCTGCTTCGGGCTGCTTGATGACCCCTGGGCTTAGCCCACCTTCACCCACCCTGAACTTGGCTGAATCGCAGCTGCCTCTTCCTCCTCTCTCTCCCCTCTTCCTCCCCCTGCTCTTCCTCCTCTTCTTCCTTGTCTTTCTCCTTCTCTCCCCTTTCCCTTGCCTAGCTCCCCCTCCTCCTCTTCCTCCTCCTCCTCTTTGACTAACCAATTCACACTCAAGGACTCTCTCGTTCCACCACTGAGTCACACGTGTTACACTTCAGATTGAAGGGCCACTCGCAGCCCGCCAGTCCAAGTCACGGGATAAGAAGTAAACCCAGTGCTGCCCTCTGAGCCCACCCTCAAAGATGCTCCCATGCTGAGCAGCTGCCGACAGCCATGTGATGCTCAGAGGTGCCCGCACCCGGGCAGGGCCAGTCCTGCTGCTGTAACAAGCACCCTGGCCACGGGCACTTACAACTGCAAAGCTTCCTGCTCCCGCTCCACTCACATCACACCTCGCAAGCTCCATACACCAGGCCCCAGGCCAAGGCCCCGACCTCTCACTGCAGCTCTCCCGGAGCTCCCGGCAGAGGAAAAGGCAGGGGCCACACACTCCATCCCAAACCTCCCGCCTGAAGTAGAGTATAGCTTCTGGTCACCGAGTCACATGGGGAAAGCCCATCATCAGAAACGAGTTTGTCCCAGCAACATGCACCTAAGCCCAGTATGAACTAAACCACGGTGGACTTGGACACACTGGGCTTCCAGCAGAAAGCAGAGACTCTGCACCTTCCAGGCCTCCCTCAGCTCTAAGTCCTCCCCCAGGGAGGGCCAGCTGGGCCTGACTGCAAGAAGAGAAGAGGGGACACTAAGGAAGAGACCGTTGTCATTAAGGGTGTGACACAGAGTTGAGCTCTGAAGCCTGGGGCAGGAGTAATGACAAAGAAAATGGAGAGAGGACAGGGAGCCGGCCAGGCAGAAGAAACAGCCTGCACCACGGCCCCGGACAATGAGGAGCACAGCCTTTCTGAGGAACTAAGGCCCAGGAAGAAGGGCAGCCAGGTGTGGTAGCACATGCCTAGAATCCCAGCAGTCCATTGGGAGGCTGAGGCCGGAGCGTCACCAGAGTCCAAGGCTGGCCTGGACTACGTAGGGAGTTCAAGGTCAGCCCGGACGACATAGCAAGACCCTGTCTCAAAAAAAAGAGGGAAGAAGGCAGGGAGGGAGGGAGGGGGGAAGGGGAAGGAGGGAGAGAGCAGGAGAGAGAGAAAGGGAGGGCAGCTGCTGGGGCAGACAAAGAAGCCTCCAGAACTTCCCTCTTCATCCAGAGAACAACGGACAGCACTGCAGCCATGAAACAAGGTAGTCACATTTGAGTCTCTGAAAGATGTTCCACCCCCTACCCCACCCCCCGGCCACCCCCACTTGGCATCCAGAGCTCACAGAAGCCCAAAAACCGGCCTCTGTAGAAAAGGAGGAAAATGAACAGAACACAAGGTAGGAGGTGAGAGGGACCAGGCACACTGGCAGCTTGAACAAGAAGAGAGAAAACAGGAAGCAGGTGACAGGGCCCAGCCCCGGCCTCGGGCTCAGGGGTGCGCAGGGAGGGGCAGGACTGGTGAAGAAGCCCCCGGGCAGTGGCTGAAGCCTGGGTCCAGCACAGGCAGAGCTGAGAGAATCCAGCCCAAGGAGCCCCCAAAGGCCAAGGGTCAGCAAGGGAGATGAGGCCAGGGGGCAGCGGGAGCCGGAGGCCGGGAAAGGACATGCCCGTGCTGGGACCCAAGGGGCTCGGCTACACTCAGTACTCCGCGGGTGAGCACAGATCCCCTGGTCCAGCTAAAACCAGCAGACTCGCCTCCCATCCAGGCCACAACCTGCAGGGCTGAGGGACTCCCCAGCATGGGCGCACCCCTAAGTGTACCGGGTGTGGGAACATTCCCATGCAGCTCCCCCCACCTCATCACTGGCCTCTGGGTTGGCCTCCCTACTCCAAGATGCCCTGGCAATGACACACAATAGTTCAAGCCAGAGCTTCAACATCCCTGGCTCAGTTCCACTGTCTGTCAGGGACCCGGCCACCAACCTGTGAGCCAGCTGAGCTACCTGACCAAAAGCCAGGCCAGGGCAAGAGCTATCCAGTCCAGGCAGCTTCTGCCTACTTACCATCTGGCCACGGGCACAGAAAGAAGCCTAGCCGAGACAGGCCAAGCACAGGCCAGATCAGCAGCAGTGCCTGGGGGGACCCACAACCTCACAGTAAGAATCAACAACTGTTGTTCCCCACTATGAAGTTCTTGGGCTTGTTTGTTACACAGTAGTAGCTAACAGACGTACACTCCATGCTCTGCAACTTCGGCCTGCTTCTTGTAGTAGCAGAACCCCATGGAGGCTTGCAGTTAGCTTCACTCTGTGGGGCTTATAATTGAGTTGCTTGGTGAGATCGTTGGTCTAATTTTTTTCTTTTAATATATTTTCAGAAAGAGCAGAAGTTGTTTGGAGTGTCCTGTAGAGTTCTCAGAAGTGTCTTCCCTAGGCCTCTCCGGAGAGGCTCGTGTTGTCTGTTGAAGACATACCCTCACGCAGCTTTTCAGAAGCCGCATTCTCCTGTGACGCAGCCGGACACTTGATTGTGTGAGAGATGGTGATGTGGTAGCAGTCGCCTGTATGCCTCCAAATCTGCATCTGCCTGAGGCTGGCAACTCTTATCTGAATTCCATGCACAGATAAAAGAAGCTTATTTAAAATAACTGGGAAAATTCCATGCTGGTGGCAGAGAAAAAGTTCCTTTGCTGCTCCAGACTCAGAGCAGGGAAGAGCATTTGAAATCGATCTAGCACCTGGCTAGTCCCAAACTTCTACGGCAGGAGTGACAGGTGGGGGGAGGGTCCCGAGAACCGCCTCCCTCCTCCTGTGGTGCACCTGCTCCCACAGCTCCCTGTACCCCCAGAACAAGAGACAGCGTGGGGAGGAGGGACCCGCCCACACTGGGTCCCTCATGGTCGTAGCACACTTCTGTGGGTCATGTAGGGCCAGCAGGGTGTCCGCTCAGGGTGGGGCTGCAAAGGCAGGGAGAGGACACTCAGCAGGTGCTGGCAGCTGGATAGCAAGACCACTCCCTCGCAGCCGCAGTCGGGGTTCTGAGTGAGAGGTTCCAGTAGTGGCCACCACTCAGCCGCTGCAGCCTGAGCTTGCAACCGTCCTTTGGGACAGCTGGCCCACTGCCACCTAGGAGAGTGAAGAGCGGATTGAAGTAGCCAGAAGGATGCCAGCAACCTCAACAAACCCATGAGGGCTAGCCATTCAGGGAAGCAGGGCCCCCCGGCCTGGGGTAGCAGGCCATCCAGAAGGCTCTCCCACACCAAGGACAGGTGCCTAGCAAGGAACTCACAGGAAGTTGATGGGACATGCAGCTAGGGAAATACAGGGCCACCTGGAGCACAGGGGAAGCTGGGGAAAACAGATGAAGGAGCCCCTAGAGGAATCTGGCCATCACTTCATAGGAGGAGGGAATATGCGAGTTGGATCTTGGAGCATGTATAGGAGTTTCGAGGCAAGAAGGGGTTTTAGAACTGGCTATCAAGCTCACAGTAATGATGAGGAAAAAAGTTCTTGCCCTTAACATGGGCACTTTCTCACCCACTTAACGACAGATCTATGCACCATATTCTCCCGGCTACTCTGGATGACAGATAGTCTGAGCTTCATCCTGTTCCTAAGACCACGGTCCTCCTGAAGCCAGGCGTGGCCACAAATCCTCCTGGGGCCATGCCCGGTGCCCAGGACAGACCCTTGCCCCAGCCAGGAAAATAAGTAGTAAGGTGAACTCCCCTTATTCACACTTCCAATGTCTATGGTTGCAGTTACCCAATCATAGCCCAAAAGTATTACGAGGAAAATTCCAGAAATCAACAACCCTTAAGTATTAAATTGCCAGCCATTCCAAGTACCAGGGCAAAACTGCACACCGTCCAGAGTAGCCATGCATCATACACCACCCTCCTGAAACTTACAAGCATGTCGGCTATCAGGTCGGCTGGGGTGCTTGTTTCCAAATCACCCTTCTTTTAGTTAATCACTGCACCAAAGTCAACGGTAGCAAGGGTGGTGATTTTATGAGACGATACTACTGTAACTGCTCTATTTTATGATTAGCTATTTAGTCTCTGACACTGACCAATATATAAGTTAGACTTTATCATAGGTAAGTACAGACAGGGTAAAGCATAGTATACTTAGGGTCAGTGCTACACGGGGATTCAGGCACCTCGGGGCTCTCTGAGATGTGTCTCCCCTGGGAAATAATGAACTGCTAGAAGTGACAGTGAGGGAGGAGTCCGCAGGCCGGGTACTGTCTGACCTATGAGCGATGGCCCAGCGCGCGTGCGCACACGCGCACACACACGCCATTGCTGTTTGTCCCCCAAGAAATGAGCAGAGCCCCATGGAACCACACCCCAAGCACCATCCTCCTGGGAAGCACTGTCCTGTGCTTAGACTGACCTGGGGCGGGGGAGTCACGTCCCAGACGCAGGCAGCACCCCTGCACAGTGCACAGGCAGCCGTCTGGGTGGTGGCGCTGCTGCCTCAGGGAAGCTCCTTCTGAGGCTGGGAAGAAGCATCCCAGGCCTCCCTCTAGCTCTGGTCACTTCTGGCAAAGCCTGACTGGTCCTTTTCTGTGTCCATGTCACCCCAGTGCCATGGCCACCTTCTCCCTGTCTCCTTTCCCTCTGTGTGTCTCCGGGTCCCAATGTCCCCTTTTGATAAGGACGCTAGTGGTACTGGGTCAGGTCCAGACCCCTGGGGAAGCTGTTAGCCTCACGGTGGACGCCGGCACTGGAGATGGAATCTGGCAGGGGACAGGTGACGCGGTGAGGGGTATATGCAGATGGACATTTGGGGACGAAGCCCTCAGCTCCAGTGAGACAGAAGCAGGGCACAGGCTGGAGGAGGCTCATGCCTTCTGCTCCCCGCGGTGGCCCCAGGGTGTGGACACCCAGAGAGAAACACAGGCTCAGGTGCTTCTTTGTCATCTCATACCTCAGTTCACCCCAATCTGCCCTCCGTGGGGCGCCAGGTCCCCAACACAGGCCCCATCACTCCTTCACTGTCCTGATGCTTTTAATTCCCAGGATAAGTACGCCAAGGGGATGGGGAGATATCAAGATGGCACACCGGTGCCGACCAGCAGCGACTCTGAGATGCCAGCCTTACGGGCTTTTCGAGGGGGCGGGGCACCAGGGTGAAGAAAGAGACCCAAGAAGGGGTCTCCTAGGGTCCTTCTAGGAAGCCGCCGGGACTGAGAAGGGTGCAAGGGATTGCTCTATGTTTAGGGGGCACATGAATGTTCCTGCAGGGCTGGGCACTCGCTCTTCACACAAAAAAGCTTCCAAAAATTGCAATCTGCCTGCTGCCAAGTTTGAGACTATTATTTTCTTCCTAGCCCCCTCGGGTTTTTTTTTTTTTAATTGGCCTGAAATGCAAACTGCTTTGCCTGATGGGTCTCTCCGTGGTGGGACACGTGCAGGGAATCCCACCTCACAGCACAGCTTTGCAAAGGTCAGGAAGAAGTTACCCCTCTGAGAACCAAGGTGGAAGCCCAAGGACACTGGAGCACATTTCCAGCTGAAAGAGGAGTGCATGTAGGTCTGACCACCTGTCTTAGCCAGGGCAGGGACATCACTGCAGCCTTGGGGGAGGTGTCCTCTTTGCCACAAGGCCATGCCATCAGGGAATGATATCAGCAAGGATTAGGTGCACCCCGCCCCAATCCTCAAACTGACCTTCAAGGAACCTCCGCAGGTAGGGGCTCTAGATGGCAGCAGATTCCCCAGAACTGGCCTGGTATCCCACCTCCCCACAACATGGAGAAAACGAGCAGCCTGGCCCATGGCCCCCACCTTAAGGGACAAGTCACTTCTGATAGCTGGGAAGGTGTCCTCCAAGTGTTTTCCATATGCCCAAGGCTCTGAAGAACAGGACACTGTCCTCTGACTCTTCCTCCAGAGCCTGCTCCCCATTTCAGCAGCAAGGGATGGTGCAGAAGAGCCAGGATGGGAGGCGAAGGGTCCTCGTCCCCCCAGTGAAGATCCGAGAGAGCCCTTAGAGCACAGTGATCCCAATACCTGGGAAGATGTGTCCACCAAGGACACAAGTAGAGCCAGGGCGACCCCACCTTCTCTGGGCCACATTCACCTTGCAACTGAGTGCTCGTCCCATGACTCCACCGCTCTGTCCCTGCAGAATGCTTGGAGACAGGCAGCGCACCACGTCCACGACTGATTCTGGTGCCAAAAGCACAGCTCGAGGTCAGCGAACACCACACACCTCACACACGACAGGCAGAGGCCAAAGTGCCCACGGCCAGGTGACTGCTGCAAAGATCCCAAAGACGAAGGCAGGGGCCACCCTGTCCCCATCCTCTCTCCCTCAGGACTGCTCTGGTTCTAGAACCCAGGAGTGGGGAAACATGTGTGTCCTCCACCTCCAGAACGTTCTCCTCAGAGCCTTAGACTCGTAGCCCTCAGCCGGGAGCCAGGCAGCCAGGCACCCCATCCCAGCACCCCGGGAGGCACCAGCCACAGCCCGGTTCCCAGTAGCAACTCTAGCTAGGAAGGGGGCAAAGAGCCGGAAACGGCAGAGAGGAAACAGACGCGACCCCCAGGATAGGACGGTGTCTCTCAGACAAGAGGTAGGTGCTTGTGGGTCTGGGTGACAGACGGGTGAGTAGCTGCTCCAGAGAGGGGTACAGGTACAAAACGGGCACACTAGAGAAGAGGCCTCAGATGTCCCCAGCCCGCCTTGGTAGGCAGCCACTCCTGGAAGTGCCCCCTCAGACGGGACAGGACACAGCACACCCACTCCAGGGGGGCCGGAATCTCTCTCCTCTCACTCTTTTGTTCACACAAGGTCTCTATTGTTTCACAAGCACTGCTACACGTGTGTGCGTCCGCACATGCGTGGCGAGTTTATCCCAATCCTTAAATGAGGTCTTGGCTGAGAATCTACAATTCCCCAGTGGCCTCAATCTTGCAAAGATTGCTTTTTTAATGCTGTTAGGCCTTAATTCTAATAAGCTTCCTCTCTAGTACAGAACCGGGTCACTCTGCCCTGACATCACCAGAAATCCCCCCTGGGCGGGAGGGCGGGTGGGAGTGGGGAGGGGCCGCTCAGGGAAGGCCCGGAGCCCTCCCGGCCCAGAGACAAATCCTTCCTTAATTCCTGGGAATTCCCCAATCATCTAATTTCTGGGAACCAGTGGGGCCTGATTGCCATGGCTAACTTCGAGATGTGACTGCGTCTCCTACAATGTCAGCTTCCTCTTCTGTGTCTTGATTTTTAAATGACAGGAGGAGGAAAAGGAAGCACAGAGCCCCACGCCACGCCTGGCACAGGCACAGGTCCCGCCCTGGACAGACGGTCTCCGGCTCTGGCCCGGAGCCTCTGCCCCATGGAGCCCCAGTCCCGAGGCCAGGAGAGGAAATTGAGAGAGGAAGCCACCAGCAGGCTCCAGGACAGGGACCAAGCCTGACCTGGGCAAGGCACGGAGCCCAGGGCTGGGCACCAGGACCATCGACCCCGCCCTGAGCCCACTCCTCAGCTGGACATGGAGGAAGTGTGTTGGGGAAAATCCGTCTCCATCTGTGTTCTCAGGACTGAGGGCAGAGCCCTCATGATCCCTTAGAGCATTTATGAAGCACCCACTATGCGCAGAAAGGGGAACGGTGACCCCTCCGTACCACTATTGTGTCACACTGGGGATCAGAGGGGTCCCAGAGCTAAGAGCAGAGTCAGTGCCAGAATGTTCGTTCCCCAAAACCCATGGGCACTGAAGGTGTGAGCCCTTCATTCTAGAAGGTTCTGAATTCAGCTTAGGAAAGGACACTGAGTAGGCCACAGAGAGCAGAGCTAGGAGTCAGAGACAGGTCCTGCCCTGCCAAAGCTCCTGGGTCACAGGAGGGACAGAGAAAGGATAAACAGCCACCATCCTCCATGCCGCCAACCACGCCCTCTCCAGGTCCTGTGTCTTCCCACCAGTCCCTGTGACAAGCTCTCCACATATCACAAGCGCCAGCTGGGGCCTCCCAGGCCCTTGGTGCCTCCTGACCCTGGACACAAAAAATACTGGCCACGAGAAGCCAGTGCCCCAGGTTCTGGCCTCTGCCTGAATTTGGAGGACTTGAAAGCTCCTCTGGGATGGCAGCGGGGCTAGTACCAAGTCACTATGGTATCCACAGTCAAGTACCACTGACGCCAAAGGGCACATCTGAAGCAGGACCTCCACCTGAGGGTCTATGTCAGGAGGCAGGAGTGGCACGCAGCTGGGAGGCCTTGTGGGCCATCCCCTCCCTGCAAGGCCCGTCCCAGCCTCTGGTCCACCAGAAAGAAACTGGCACCGTCACATAGACCCTGGAGCAGGCCCCACTCCCCTGGCCCAGGACCCTTCCCCAGAGCCTAGTCCGGAGCCCAGCAGCACAATGAGCACCTACTGTGTGCCAGGCGGCCAGTTTGGTGATGAGATAGCACACGTCTCCCCACTGTGTGGACGCCGCCACTCTTCCCTTTGCAAGTAAACATGTTGCAGACGCTTCCACACCCACTCAGTGGGTTCTGGGCCTTCCACAGTGTACGAGCAGTGCCCCCCCTGAGGAAAGGCTCCGCCCCCCAGGCAGCAAACGGGCCCCCAAGCCATGGGAAGCCCTGTGCGCATGAGAAACCCTGGAGAGAGGTGTTCTGCTCGGTTTGGCGGCCCACTCAGGTCCTAGGACGACTGTGTCCATGCCAAGGTTCACTTCCGCGGGTGGGAGAGGAGGACTGCTGAGCCAGATGGAAAGCCCAGCACAGCCCGCAGGGCACCGCCTTGCTCTTGGCAGTGCCGTGGGCAGAACCAAGGTCCATCTCCCCTCTGGCCTGGAAACCCCAGTGGCTTTTCTACCGCTCAGCAGGACTCACACTGCTGATCAGCAGGTAAGTGCTGTGGAAACAGGGGGCCAAGGCTGCACCCCCCCCCAACACGTCTCCCTTGGAGCCTCTAGAGCCTCAGAGCATGGAAGTCCCCCAGCTGGGACAAGGCCCAGTCAAGACAGAGCACCTGAGGCACCAGGGCCCGCCCAGCTCTCAGCACCCCTCCCCCATATATTGACAGAGAACCTTCCAGGTGTAAGGCTGGCTGAGGGGGCAGACTCCACCCTCATCTGTCATTTTCTGGGCTCCCAGAAAAACACATGAAAGACAGGGTGGGGCTGTAGAAGGGCTTTGCAGGTCCTTCGTGGGACAGGCATGCATGGTCCCTGTGCCCCTGACTTGGACGCAGCCCTGGCCTTCGGTGCCCTGTGCAAGTCTTCTGCACGCCAGCCAAGGCACTCCTTGGAAGCTCTGGGAGGAGCCGGCCTCGGCCTCTCTCACACCCACTGCTCACATGGAAAGGACCCATGCAGCACTGACGCAGCCCCCCGTTTCCCAGCGCTGCCCTGGCCCCAACACCACCGGCTCCCTCATTTGTTCAAAAGCCCACACGAGAGTCAGCACTCGCTGCCCAGCTGCTAAAATGTCCCTGCCACAGCAAAGCAAGCCTGGTCTAGGCTGGGAATCTGGTTCTGGCAGGGCTCTGCCAGCCAGCAGCGCGCAGGGACCTGAGGTCTGCATTTGGAATGAGTGAAAGCCGGCAGGGAGAGAAGGCAAGAAAACCTCGGTCCTCCTACAGACATCCAGCAGCTTTTCTAACCCAGGCCCAGCTCTAGGGAAACCGCAGCCGAAAAGGTGCACTTGGCTGTCCTCACACTGCCATGGGGCCTTGAAGCCCAACACCAGGGCTGGGAGAGCTCGTCCCGCAACAGAAGAAGGGGTACCCTGGTGAGGGGGGGACAAAGGGGCAGGAAGACTGTCCCAAAGTCCCCACCCTGGAAAGTACCTCTGGATTAATTCCTGTAGCCACTGTCACCTGCTAAGCATCCCACACAGGCCAGGAGGACAGCAAGGACTGGACACATCCATGAGCCTTTGAGCCTAATGCTCAAACAGCCACACTTCCCTCAGGGGAAGCAGTGGTCACACCCCAAGAGTGGCACTCAGGTACCCCGGCTCTCTTCTCTTTCTGCCTGTTCTTTCTACCCGTACACACGGTGGGTACCCTGGGGCTCCCAAAAAGCCCCACAGACAGATGAGGCTTTAGGAAGGACTCTAGCCCAAAGGGCCCCGGATCCCACTTTCTAAGCCACCCTCTTCTCACTGCCCCCATTATCAATGTCCTCTAAAGCCACCCTGCAGAAAGTCGCCACCAGGTAGCATCGCCCGCGCCCGCCCCACACAGCAGAAAGTACTTCTGGCTGGAGGCCAGCGGGATAGGGAGGCTCAGGCGGCTGCTGCCCCCATAGGAATAGCCGGATGCCAAAGTGCACCCAGAGAAGAAGCCAGTGGCAATAGGCACGCACCCACTGTGTGTGCATTCACACACACGCACACGTACGCACACACGCGTGCACGCACACACACACACACACACACGCATGCTGTGTTGTTAAGGACCTTAACTTAGAATGATGTATTCTCTGCTCTCCTGACTATAATTATTTCAGCGTGGGAGACCAGTCCTGTCTCCAGTATCTCAGAAGCGCGACATCAGAATCTCACATTCCGTGGCCCTGGAAAACCCCCATGGTCTTCAGCGCTTCCCTCCTGGAAGCGGGAGCAGCACAAGCCTTTCAGACCGACGGCACCATTGAGAGGGTGCATCACTGGCTGGGTTTAACTCCCACTCCAGGAGCCTCTGCCTGGAGCCACAGAGACCAGGCACTGCGCATGCTTCCTCGCAAGTAACCATGGCAACTTTGGGGAAGTTTCAAACAACCAGTTTGTGGATTGTTCTATGGCTATGCGGTGCTCTGATGGTTCAGGTCATCGCTTTTCGTATAAAATAACAAGACCCCTGAATGACACCGTTGGGGCCACGGCAGGGCTGGTGTCCCAGAGCAACCTCCACACTGCTGGCTGCCTTTGCTCACATCTCACCTTAGTCACAGTCACTGGTCTGTGATCATGCTGTGCCTGCAAGGTGACCATGGGCCAGTGCATTTCTGCCTCCTCCGCAGTTTCCCACCCACCCAAAGGATACTCAGCACCCCAGGAGTCCCAGGAGGTGGACTGGGAGAACTGTACATGCCCACCTACTCTGCAGGCCAGACCCCATGGGATTCCTAGGATGGCAGGGGGGTCCCCACACACAGCTCCCACAGTGGGGAGGCAGCTGGCTGCCTGGCACGCACGCGCATGCGCGCACACACACACACACAAAGCCTGTACGTGTGCACATGAAGGTGACAGGGTGACTCAAGCCCCATATGCAGGAGTCCCCAGGTATCCTCCTCAAAGGGCTGAGGAGGCCTCCATGGAGAGAGACGGCAGCCCGTGTCCTGTGGCCACCAGCTTCGTCTATGCAGGGGACAGCAGGATGCAGCTTTGGATGTCAAGGGCAGCCTTGCAGGTATTGATGGGTGTGTGCTCACACGCACTCACACACCTGTAAACGTGCATGCTGTCCTCTGCCGGTGGCCAAGCAGCAGTAGCAAGCAGTAGCCACTGGCACTGCAGACTGCCTGGGCAGCTGTACCCCACAGGTGGAACAATGGTGGCCCAGGCCCACGGCCTACCTGAGCCCACGCAGCGTGCTCGCCCCCTGTGGGTCAGAGAGGGGGCTCAGGACAGTGCCAGAAAGGCCCTGTGTCACAGCCGTGGTGGCAAAGGCTAGGCTCCGTGGCTGTGAAAAGAGGAATCGTTTTTAAAGGGAAAAGAATCTTAAATGGTCCTTTCAGTCTTCGGCACACATAATTGTAGTATCCAAGTTAATGAAAGGCCTGGCGTGCTGGCTGGCTGAATAAGGGCTAATGCCACAGCCTGACTCTCATGTGGCGAGGCTCCATCACCGGTGTGGAAGGCAGACCACCAAGGGGAGGTGGACAAGGCGGGAAGGGAGGTGGGAAAACGGGAAATAAAGTATGCCTTTTGGAACGACACGTCTCCTTTTGGAACGATCACATCACCCATTAGCCGGCAGGCGGCCACAGAGCGCTGGCATCTCATTTCTGCACAGGCTAAGTTTCCTTGATGAAACAGTTTGGGTTTGCATGGAGCTGAAATAATACCCAGAACAAATGAAGGAGGAGGACCACAGGGCCTTGCTCTTAGTGGCCTGGCACGAGAGCTGCCAGGTACAGGGACACGAGGGAGCTTTTCTGGGTCCAAACAGCAAGCACAAGCCCATGACACACACGTGCATATACACATGGCACACAGGGGACACAAGCACTCATGCAGGTGCCCACATATGTGGGTACACACCACATATGTACTCGTGCACATGGCAGGCACATACACCGATCCGCACACCCTCACATGCACCTGTGTACACACATACACGACTGCGCCTACACCCACCTCATGCACACATACAACCTGCTCGCTTCCGAACCCTGAGCATCAGCTCTATCTATGGCTCTCATGGCAGCCAAATGCTAAGGGGACAAAGAGGCCTGCAAATGTGCTACCTGGAATTTCCCCCAACTCCTCACAGTAGGAGCCCCATTTGTGAGGAGACCTGACGGTTCAGCTCTGAGTAGGTCAGACCCTTGCACAGCCCATCCCAGAACCTTCTAACCCATGCCCAAAAGGGTTCCTGGGGAAGAGGCCTGGCTCAGCCATCTGAGTGAGGGTGACTGATTTATTCTGACCATCCTGACTCTTAATGACACAGCTTTCCTCCAAGCCTGCGCAGCTGTAACTGTCCATCACGCAGGGAGGGCAGGCAGGGACCGCAAATCCTTCCTCCCAACTGCGCAGAGCCCCTCATGGCCCTCCCCCACCACCGGCTTTCAAGGAGCAGGAGGGAAGCAGCGGGAACGGGGGCTGATGGAGCAGGATGAGAGGTCAGGGCAGGTGCAGGGGGTAGCGTGCCCTGCATTCTGCTGCTCAGACACCGAGGTGCTGCAGAGTGACTACTGCTGCAGCCTGAGTCACGGCGGGCGGAGGCTTTGAAGGGGGCACTGCTCCAGGGCTGGGCTCCACACAGCTCACCCTCTGGGTGCAGCCAGGCAGCCAGGCCTTGCGGGCCACAGCATTCTCTGGACTGACATCCAAAAGCACAGACGACCCTCCAAGCGAGGCCTGCAGGGACCGCTCTTGGGCGCGTGTCTCCAACAGCACAGCCCCGGCCGGGGCAGCGCGGCCACAGCAGCACCATGGAGTTGTGTGGCTTCAGAGGCTCAGCCACCACCTCCGCGCTGGCCTCCTTCGCTGCAGCACACTGGCTGTTCTCTGCAGTTCTAGTGTACAATAATGCTTCTCAAAGTGGTGGGCATTACAGTTATGATTATTACCTAAAGAATTCCTTTATAGCCTTCATTTGCTAATGCTCATTACTTTCTGAAAAATTATCCTTGCGAACTGAAATTTTCCAAGCCTGGCCTTGTGAGTTTTCTTCTTAGGATCTGGGCAAAACATATTTGGGAGGGAGGTGAAATTCGTGCTCCTGGAATGGGTCTCTTTGGTGACTTCTGACAAGGAAAGAGAAACCTCTTAAAGGGGAGTGGGGGCCAAGTCTTTAACATGCAAATGCAGATTCCTTTATTTGGTTTTGTCTGTTGGAGGAGACAGTCCTATTTTTACACGGAGAGCTCAACTGGGGAAGACCTCTGCAGCACTCCTTTGGTAGCTGAAGCACGGACAAGTCAGGAAAGCAAATGCCAATTACTGGAATACTGTGGATGCACAAAAATAGCCAGACATGTATTTTCTAACGCAAGGGCAAACTTGCAGAAAGTCAGATGCTGGCAGATGCTGGCGGAGCAATAGAACGCAAGTTCTGCGTGCATCTTTCTCCACGGTCCTAGAAGAGACCTGCTGTCGAGAAAGCAAAGGGTACACACGGGAAGATGGCCCTTCATCATCCTAGAACGCTGTCCCCAATCCCGTAGCCATAGCAGTATGAATCAGGAGAAGGGTAACAGGCTTCTCTCCCTCCTTCCCCTTGGCTTTCAGCTAAAGGTACAAAGCTGTCAGCACATCAGACTCCTGCCCAACAAAGCTCACTTTAATGCCGGCTGTCTGGGACTGTTGATTATAATATTACACCACTGACAACAATAATTCTCACCTTAAGTTTCTCCAGCACTTCTCATTTCTGCTAAGATTCCAAAATACTTGACTAATGTACCCTCGCAGAGCACCACTCTGAGGCCCACAGCAAGCACTATGGGTTCTGTTACGTGCTGCGCGAGGAAAGGCAGCCGGGAAGGGCGTGGATCCTGCGCCGACCCGCACCCACGGGAGCCTGAGCAGGAACCCTCTGGGCCCTGGCTTCCCCCTGCCTGTCCCTGCATTAGGCCCCCGAGCCATACTTAATGGCAACACATCAATGAGTCAATATTCCAAAGAAGCAGGGCAGGCTTTCTGTTTGTTCCTAATGGGCCTTGTAAAGCGGCGCTCTGCTGTGCTGTGCACTGAGTCTCAAGACCCAGAAACATCTCCACACTGAAGGCGGGTGGGAGGGAGCCACTGGCCTGAGTGGGAAGGGCCAGAGCAGCCACCCATGGGCACAGAGGGGTTGGGAAGTGTGGGGGAAGGAGGGCCACAATTCTTATTCCTCTTCATAGTGGAAAATCAGCTGGCATCGGCCTGGTCCACCTGTCCTAGCCCAAGACCATGTCCCCTGCAAAGGCACAGGTATTTGCTGCCAATACCCTCTTGCTGTGGTTCCCCATCCTACAGAAGAGGCAGCAGGAGAGGAGACAGTGGCCCCCTGGGGACACACACAGACTGGAAATCACCACACCCTGTATACCCCGCCAGGGTGATCCCTGCACCCACAGCTGCCTGGTCAGGACTGCACACCTTCCTGCTAGGCCACAGGGTGGTCCCGAGAACGGGAGGTGCTGGGCTGCTCCTCGGAGACCTTCCAGGTCCCCAGATTCATGAGGTTCCCTTGCTCCCCCACCCTGCCTTCGGGAAATGCAGTGCTCCACTGCAGGGACCGTGGTCTCCACTCTGGCCCAGCAGCTTCCCCTGGAGCCATTGGAAATGACATCATCTACTTGCAGCCATAAAACAATTCAGAGCCACCTCCCCAGGCCTGAGCCGCATTCCTCTGACAGGTGGCCACACCAAGGAAGGGGCACTGTCCCCAACATGCCAGGCACCTGGCTGTAGACAGCACAGTCTCTGTGTCCCAGCTGAGCAAAGAGAGGTCTCGGCACCTGCCCTGGATGACAGAGTTGGGAGGTCTGTGTCCCCTCTCCACCCCATGCCATAGGCAATCCTGCCACTCCCCAGGGTCGGGCCTCATGCTGGCCCTGCCCAGCCCACAAAAATGATGGCACTGACAGGTATTGTCCATGCTTAAGGAGCTCATGGAAGGTAATTAATGCTCAGCCTTGTTCAAAAGCAGTGTCCCATCTAAGTATGCAGGTAAAGGTGGCTGTCCTGGGCCGGGTGGGGAGACAGTGATTCTTGAAAGCCATCTGTGGAGAGGCGGAGAGGGGCTGAGACACACAGGCTGGGGGAAGCTGCCCTTGCCAGTCACCTCCCAGAGCCAACTGGGTGTCATGTCACATGGTTGGACATCACGGCCAAATGGGCTGGTGCCTCATTGGAGACCATCAAGAGCCTATCCATACCCACCCTGCCAAAGCAAGGTGGAGAGTCTCCTTTTATCTCTGGGATGGAAGCACGACAGGCCACAGGGACACAAAGGTGCAGCAGCAAGCTCAGATCTGAAGAAGTCACTTCGGGAGCTCTCTGCTGAACACAGGATGGAACCATGGCTGCGCTATAGCTGACCCGCTGATGGGACACGGGGTCCAGGTCACTGTGGGTGTGGCCTGTGGCCCTTTAGCCCCGACTTTCCACCTGCTTTGAGGTGAGCAGCTCATCCTTCACTGTGCCCCCCCCGCCCCCCCGCTACACTGTCCTGCTTTGGGGCCAGCTGAGCAGGGAATGAAAACGTGAGCCAAAATAAAGCTCTCCTGACGCTGCAGGCGCCGGGTGTTTTGTCCCGGTGATGGGAACAGTGACTGAAACAGGTCAGGTGGGGAAGAAGTCAGCACCAGAAGCTTTGATTCCAAGATGCCCAGCAGCTCCCAGGGACACACCCCAGGGCTGTGCCCTGCACCCAGTCCTCAGGACAGAGCTCCAGGAAGGACTGGTTAGTTTCTATTTAGACCATTAGGGAGAGGGTGCGTTTGTATTTGGCAAGGGTTTCGAACTATTAAAGTCTAGTGACAAATTATTTCTCAATGTGCCTAGGTATGTACACCTCCTTAAATCTTGGTCCACACCGAAGCTTCCCGTTTAATACAAGTACGCTTCGTGTCTTTGGGCTTTGACAGACGGTTTTATATAAAAAGCCTTCACTGCCGAGAACAGCCTGCTTCTCTGTGTTCTCATTATCTCCGCTACAAGAAAACTCTTCTGCCATGTAAGGCCCAGCCCAGAAGCTATGGCTTGCCTGGGGAATTTCAGGGAAGAGGAGCAGGAGAGGCACCTAGACTCAAGCGGGCCGGTGTTCTTACCATCTGCGTCCCTCCATCTCATTTGGTGTCCTAGACGAGGGACCACGAGGAGCAAGACTGCAGCCCTTGTTGTTCTCTGTTCACAGCTAGAAATGTGGTTGTGCCCTAGGCTTGTGCAGGCCACGGCCTCCACCACTGCAACGGTGCCCCTACATGAGAGAGTTTGATTTTGAGGGCCTGGGTTGCTTTTTATTTGCTTATTTGTTTTGGTGGAGAGAAAGTTTGAAGCAAGACAAGATGCCTCGGCAAATAAAGGCACAGGTGATTCACCTCTCTTTGGTGCATGAAGTACACATTATGTTCAGGAAACCATGCAGAATCTGGTGGTAGCAGGTGTCTGGGTGATTTCAGCATCTGAAACAGGACTGGTCTCTAAAAGGGCTAAATTAGGCAAACCTGACCCTCAGCCTCCTCCCCGGGCTCCTGGGCACCGCCACATGCTGCCAGAAGGGTGACCCAGCCTTGATCAGGGAGCAAGCATCCTGGGTTAGGGCTGGGGTTGCAGGGAGCCCTGGAAATCAGCAGGGAGTGGGGAGGCGGGCCGGCACTTGCAGCTCTCCTGCAATCGTGGGAGAACCCTCCCAGCACAGCCCCCAAGCGAAGTGGTAAGTGGGTAAAGTTCTGCTAAAAATATCCACTTTCCCCTCCTTCCTTCTCTTCTGGGACTGCGTTCCAGCCTTCAATAATTGAACCTTAAAAGAAAACCCACAATCATCCGGACCTCTCTGCTCTTCGTCTTCAGAGCAAACTGTGGACCCTGAAGACCTCAGCGTGGGGTGACACAGGGCACAAGCCCCCTCTTGGCCTGGCTCATCAGCAAGAGCTGGGCCCTGGCCACACAGGAGTGGAAATGAGGGTAGACACGGTGTTGTGTTTTAACTTCCAGAGATCCCCAGAGCCCACAGTTTGCTCCCCTGCTGGGGGGACCCCCCGCGGGCAGCCCTCCTCCCTGGGCTTTGGCCGTCTCCTCCCCCATTCTTTCAGAGCAAGGCCTCCATTGCCAGAGTTTCAGGCAAAAGGAACTGGCTGGGTGCAGCGGTCAGAGGAAAAAGGGGGACAGGGAGGGTGCTCAGTTTGCCCACTGAGACCTAGAGGACGGGAGTGACCGGCTGACACACAGCAGATAACCTGGTTCACATGGTGCAGACAAAGGTCCAAGACCTAGAGAGGGTGCCCAATTCTTCTTTGCTACTGGAGGAGGGATATTTACACCTCAGCCTCAGGAATCATGGTCGTCAGTATGGTCACAAGTGTCCCATTCCGCAGGGCGGCACACCTCGAGAACCCTAAGTCTCTGCTCAGGTCCACTGTCCCTCCCCAGGCCATGAGCACCTGCCCACTGGTGGGCCCTCACGGAGATGCCCCAGCTCCTGCAGAAGAGGTGCTCTGTCCTGCCCCTGCCCTCCGACTCCCCACCACTTTGAAAAGTGCACTTTACAGTCTATGAGCTTGCCTGGGGCTGCCAGACCAAACACTTTCGAATAAGGTAACAGATTTTATGCTCTTCATTATCTCGAGTCACCTTCTAAGGCTTGTCTTGGTGCCAGCTTAAGTGTTGGAGAAGCTGTAATAGCACACTAATTCACTAAGTGTGCTGCACCAAAAAGGTGTGTCAGCCACATCGGTACAGGCCACGAGGCTCTTTTTGTCTTTTGCAAGTTTTTTTTCCAGCCCTAGGAACTGAACCCAGGACCTTTGCACTGAGCTACATCCTCAGCCCTTTTTATTTTTTTACTTTGAGACAAGGTCTCACTAAGTCACTCAGTTGCCCAGACAGGACTCAAATTTGCAATCCTCATGCCTCAGCCTCCCAAACTGCTAGGCTCAAAGGTACGGGCCACCACGCCTGACTCTGGAGGTGCTCTTTAAAAGAGGATACTCATCCTCCGTGGGTCCCCAACACAGAGAAGGCCCAACTGCAGGGGAATTAGTCCCTTCTTACCACCATCCACTGGCAATCCAGAGCTGTCCTCTAGTTCCACTGGTACTACAAGGAAACATCACACAAATACACAGAAGAAAGGGAAGAGACGCTAAGAGAAGGATGTGGGACCAAAATATCACAAATAAGAAAGAAACCACAATGACTCCAAGAGCAACCAACCCCAGAGAGGCAGCAGAAAATAAGGTGTCTCGGCCGCCTGAATCTTCCATGAGGCTGTGAAAACATAAAAGAATAGGGGAGGAACTGCCGCTAGTCCAGAAGACGCAGATGCAAATGGAACGTGTCCAGTCCGTGCCTGGGCCAGCAGCACGGCCTGCTGCAAGCGAGGACCTAGGGAGGGACAGGCTCCCCGGGAGAAGCACCTGCGTGGAAGGAGGAAAGTTTCAAGATGGTTTTTCCTCTTCACTTGTTTAAAAATAAAAAATCCCTCACTGCATGTCAGCTGCGTGTCAGGTTCGTCTTTATAACAGAGTATCAAGCAGGAGTGAGGAAATAAATAAACACAGAGAGACAACCGACCAAAGATTGCAGGCACGCGGAGGGGCCAACGGAGGTGAGCCCCACGCACGCTGGCTGAGACACATTTCAACCCGCAAGCAGCACAACGGCCCTGTGTCCACAACGCGTTCTCCTCCCCTCACTGCCCCACCGCCTCCCGGCACCTCTGGGTGGGACGGGAGCATCGCATTGCTGCTGTGCATGCTGTCCCTTCTAATCCCACAAGGGTGACTCAGACAATGCTCTCCGCTGGGGCAGGTGCAGGAGAAGGGACTAAATCAACCAGGATCCTGCCCGTGGGAGCAAGGTACCTGCAAGTCCTACAGCCAGGGCCACGCTAGGTGGGGGAAGGCGAGGCAAAGGAGGCCTTAAGGGAGAGGCGACAAAAGGCTGAACCAGCGTGGCCAAGGTCAGGATCAAAACGGGCTGGCGTTTTCTCTGATCACTCCCGAGCTTAGCTCATCCCTGGATAACAAGAACTCCATTTCTCTCTCCATCTCACCACATTCAGGCTTGAGAGTGGCAGGAGCAGGACCGAAGGCCTGCTCCTTCAATGGGACCCAGGAGACCTCCTCGCCGCCACCCACCCGCCATCATTCCCTTTTTGCTGGCCCTGGGTTGCCTGCCTCTGGCTGTACCTCCAGCGCCCTGCCCTTCCCCCACCAGGGCGCGCGCCCCTGGTCCTGTCCTTGGTGCTGGCCGGCTGCGCGCCAAGTGGCAGGCCCGTCTTCTTCCAGCCTGGCCTCTAGTCCCTGTGGAAGGACAGTGAAGGCACGCGCCCGCGACCGCTCTGCCCTAGGTCATCGCACAGCGCCTTAGCACCTGAGGGAACCTAAGGGAACCTTCCCGGACTCTGGGTTTCTCCTGAGGCCGCCGGGTCCCTGGGGAAGGTGGACCAGAGCAATTTTCTATGTTCTCTTTCTATGGCGAGGGGTGTGTGTGTTTGGGGTCGGGGTGCTGTTAGAAACGGGAAACTCTGGCCAGAAAACCCTGGCGGCTCCGGCGCAAACTGCCCACGCGCCACTAGCAAGCCCTCTCCTGGCACGCAGCTGCCTGCTAAGCCAGGCTGTCTCAGCGCGGGTTTTTTTTCCCCCTCTGCTCCTTAACCTCTTTGGGGTTCCCCACCTCACCCACTCCTTCTCAGGGATAGCCCAGCATTCCCAGACTCTCCCAGCAGAGAAATGAGGGGGTAAGCGTAGCTTCCAGGAGTGCGCGATGGTGAGTCCGGCGCCCACGCTGGGAGGCCTCCAGTCCCCCGGGAGGGGCGGGGGTGGCAGCCTCTGTTCCCCCTTCGCACGCACCCGCCCGGGGGAGCTGCTGGCTCGCGGGGGCGGGGGCGGGGTGGGCGGCCCTCAGAGGGCGCCCCTCCACCGCATGCCTCCCCTAGCCCCCGCCTGCCAGCACCCAGTGGCCTCCTCCGGCAGCCAGCGCCTTTTCTACAACTTTCTCCCCCTCTCACAATTCTCGCTCACCTGGAGGGTCTGGTTTTAATTAGTGTAATATCCCCGCTAACGCAGCCTAATTAAGACATCCGCCCCGAGCCCGCGATTCACACTTAATGAGCACACTTTGCCGCAATGTTTATACTTTTTTCTTCATTATTTTTTGCAGACTAGTAAAACCAAAGCCAGTTTCTGGTTAAAAGACCTCATTACAGGAGACCCACTCCATTCGCCCAGTACTTGTTCTGCGCTAAGTGCCCTGGGCTCCCAGGTGCGCGCCTAGGGCGTCCCCAGCCAAGTCTGCGTTATAGGCAGGAAATTAACGACCTGGCGCTCGAGGGAAGCGACTTCACCTCCAGCTGCTGGAGGAAGGGACTCTCCCGGGGACGGATCCCTCCGCCCCAGCCCTCGGCCTGCACTGCCACCGCCGGGTGTCTGGAGCCCCCGGGACGAGGGCTCCAGAGTGACCATTAAATAACAGTCCCTCCCGGAAGCGGGAAGAGAACGGGGGCAGCTCAGTCATCTAGGAGTTTCGACCCACCTCGCAGGCCCCCGCCCCCACTCCACGTGAGGCCCTGCATCCCTGGCCGCTTAGGACGCTGGTGGCCGCGTCTCTGTCGCGCACAGACTGGGTGCGGGCCCGGGTCGGCCGAGCACTGCGGAGCCACGCGCCAGGGGAGGCTCCGTGCCGCGGTGCAAGGTGTGAGGCGACCCAGAGCCCCAAAACGACCCCCAGCCTCAGGCCCTGAGACACCGCAGGAGACCGCCGTTCGAGGGCGAGCCCCAAAGCTTTCCCAGGCATCAGGGCAGAAAGTTTGGGCCGGGGTGTGCCAGGCGCCCTGGCGTGGCTTCCTGACCCGGCTGCACCGGCACGGGAGGCAGCCGAAGCTCGGGGAGGGCAGCCTGGGCGCGCGCCGGATGCTGGATCAGCCACTCCCGGTCTCCGCGGCCGGGAGCACCCCTCCCCCGGCGCCCCACGGAGGGCCCTGCGCGAGACCGCCCCCGCCGCTCTGCCCCCGCGCACTCCGCGGCGCCTGGGCCCTGGTCCTCCTTGGGGACCCTGGGACCCCATTGCTTCCCACAGCTCCTTAGAGCCTTCCACCTTTCCAGTGACTCTCCTAAAGGAGGACCCCTGTCAGGACTCCCCCGGGCCTGCGTGCAGCCTGGGCCGCCTCCCCGGACTCGACCCGCGGGCCGGGATCTCCGTGCGCCTTGGCCTCCCCCGCCGGGGAGTTCCCCGAGCCGGGCATTGTGCCGCCGCCGCTGCAGACACGGTCACGCCGCGCGCGGGACTCCCTGGCGTCTCTATACAGCCTGACCCCGGGCCTTTCCATTCACAAAATCGCCTCCTGGTCCCCTGTGGGGACAAGCGCCCGGACCCCAGCCCCGGAGGAAATTGGAAAACCCCGCGCCAGGACCCCTGACCCCAAGGGCACCACCCTCCCAGCGCGACCTCTGGTCTGTCCGGGCCCCGGGTCCCCGCCCGCGGCGTGCAGCCCCGCCTCCCGCTGCGGGGTCTTAAGCGCCCCTCCCGGGCCCGCGCCCCCTCCCTCGGCTCGCGCGTCGCGGTGGTGATGAGCGCCGCAGGGCGAGGCGCCCCGCAGGGTCGGACTACTCACAGGCTCCACGTTCCCCGCGGCAGGTGATGGGGTACCGGCGGCCATGCCCCGGCTTCATCCCGGCCGCACCGGCGAGCCGGTGGCGAGGGGCGCGCGAGGCCGGGCTGGGGCGGCGTCCGCGGCGTCTCCAACGACCACGCGAGCTGCCGGGGCCGCGCCGCGCCGCTGTCCTGGGAGGCTCCGCGCTGCCGCCGCCTCTCCTCTCCTCTCCTCTCCGCTCCGCTCCTCTCCTTTCCGCTCCTCCTCTCCTCTCCTCTCCTCTCCTCTCCTCTCCTCTCCTCTCCTCTCCTCTCCTCTCGCGCTCTTGCTCCCCACCCCCTTCCTCTCGTTCCTCTGGCTGGCTCGGCTGGAGCGAGAAGGCAGCGGCAGCACGCGGCGGCTCGGGAGCGCAGCGCGTGCTGAGGGAGGGGTCTCCGGCGGCGGCGAAGCCCGGGGGCGGGGAGGCTCGGGGGAGGCTCGGGGGCGGGCCGAGTGGGGACGCGCTCCACGGGCTCGCAGTCAGCCCAGTGGAGCAGAGGCGCAAAGTGATGGGCAACACGCACAGGGCACCCCCGGAGCCCAGCGCTGCCGTGGTCGGCTCAAGCACCGCCCAGGATCCCGCCTCTCCTCCCCGCCCCCACTTGGATGGCTCTTGGGACGAGGAGTCCAGGCAGTCCTTAACAGTACCCCCTCCCCACTACACTCCTGCCCTTCTCTGGGACGTGGGACGCGCGCCCCCAGCCCTCCCCCATGGGACTTCATCACAGAGCAAGAAGGGTGGATGTCCCCTCCCAGCTAAGGTTCATAGCCTCTTCTTTCAGTATTCACATTAATAGTGTCTTCCTGGCCCTCCGAATGGGGTGACCAGGTCCACTCCAAGACCTGGCTGCAGTATTGTCCAGATTGGCCAACCTGACCTCCCTCAACGTTTCCACCAGGTCGGCTCAGGATTTGCCCACAATCAGGAAAGTGGGGACACCTTGTCCCAATCCAGAGTAAGGGATCCTGCTGCGGGGTCTCTAGGCTTGGGATGGGGTGCAGAGACTGGGAAGAAGACTAGGGGTCCTTTGGGCTGGCAGGATGAGACCCAGGAGGGTCAGTGGACTCAGGCCTTGGCATTCAACACTAGAGATGGACAAGGGGCCTGGATCCCAAACAGGTTTGGGCAGGCCCCAGATACTGTTCTAAAACTAGAGATATCAGACCTGGGTAGCACCCCCGAAGACCTTCTCGTCTCAGAACAAATGGAAAACCTGTCCCCAGGTGGCTCTGACTCCTGCACGCTGCTTCTGGAACAGTCAGATGCCTCCGTGTACTTGGCCGTACTGCTTTATGGTGTGAGGCAAAAAGAGAAGCTGGGGTTCAGGGCTAACCTGAGGGATGCAGAGCCGTAAGGCGAGGGGTACATGGTGCCGGCTGCAGCCCCAGGCTCCTGGCTGCCTTCCCTGCAGAGTGAGGAGAGGCTGTGCCCAAGACGAGTGGCTGCTGCCCACTCAGGAGCTTAATGCTTTTAATTTCTGGCCCTTGGGCCTATGTGGGCCATTGATCTGTCATGGCCAGTGGGAATCGTGCTCTGCAGTTCCAAGTCAGCTGCTTGGCTCTGCAGCTAAACTCCAGATAAATGCCTTGTCTTGGAGGGAAGCAGCTGCTTGGTTGAATGAACTTTCCCCAGCCCCAGATTTGAAATGGCACATCCCTATTCATAAAACCTAATTGGCTGTCGCTGCCCTCTGCTGTCAGATGGCCCAGGCTTTCAGGGCCTGTGAGTAGTGGCTGGGCCTACTCACACCCCATCACTCACCTGGCTGCCTGTGGCAGGCCCCTTGCCTCTCTGTGCTGCAGTGCTCGTCCCCATCATCCGAGCCCTTCCTGCCTGGGAGTCCTTTCTCTCTGTCCAGGTCTCCTTGCTCTCAGAGCCTCCTCCCAAAGAGAGAGTTTTCCAGCTACCCACACTGGCTGCATGTGCTAGGAAGTGGCAGGACACGTGCACCTGATGCAGCTGCAAGCAGGTGCCAGAGCGGAGAACTATGTCTTGCAGGTCCCCTTTATCACTCCTCCAGGTCATTCTCTGATGACAACACCATGCTCCGCCCATCCCATGCAGAGCAGGGCACGGAGTCAGCCCACGTGGACAGCCAGATGGGAATTGAAGTTGGCACCTGCAGAAAAACAGCTGAGGCTCCTGCCTACTCTTGACGGTGTTCCTTGGGGACAGGCCCCAGGGGGCTTGCCCTTCAGGCCAGCTGCTGTCCACAGAAGAGAGTGCTGAGGCCAGTCTGTGCCCCCTCACACTGGGGCCAGCCAGGGTGCCTTCCCATGGAGGCGCCACCTCCAAGAATCTTTAAAACCTCTAATTTGGCAACTTTATTTTTAAAGACGTGACTGGATAGGGTGGAACTGGAAATAGGCCTTTGCAGTAACGTTAGAAAAGAAACAAAGGGAGGTTTGCTCAGGCTGACAACTGAGCACAAGGCCACTTTGCTGTGTGTGGAAACCTCACTGAAACTACAAAAAGAGATTCTTTTTTCAGGTAAAAATGCCCACGTACTGGAAAGCAGAAGAAAAGGCAACACTAAGCAGCTGCCGGCTGCAGGAAAGCCAAGGCTGGACAGTGCGGCCCATGGGGGTGCCAAGCAAAACCCTCGAAGGCTTCGAACCAGCAGGCCCAGCACCTTCGGGGAGGGAGCCAGACAGCCGGAGAGGGCCCTACGGCCCTGGGCGCTTCTTCTGGGGAGCCAAAGGAGAGAAGGGCCCCCTGGCAGAGAGCCTTCTCCCTGCCCCACAGCACTGACACCTGGCCTTCACCCTCTAACCCAGCAGCCAGAGGAGTGTCCCTGAGGGAAACTGCCCAGCACTGAGAGGAGATCTTAAAAAGACAGCTGTGCCGTTTCACAGCCAAGACCCCAGTCCGTCTCTCCAGAGAGGAGCTCCAGGCACAAGCCCGCCTGGCCGTAGCTACCTTCCTCTGAAGCTCCCTAGAGCTCTTCAGACAGCCCTTAGGAGGAAACCCAACAAGACAACCACCAGAGTGTGGGGAGGGGGGCTTTGAAGAAACAGACTTAGGCACGGAGAAAATATCAGAAATAGCCATATTTAATATCCTCAAAGAGATCAGAGGAGATATTGCATTCCAAAACCAAGAGCAGGATGCTATTTTAAGGAGAACATTAGAGAACAAAAAGGGCTGGGAAATTAAAAGCATGAGAACCGAAACAAAAAGAAAAAGAACCCTCAACAGACTGGTTGGAAGATAAAAGTAAGCGAATGTCCCATAAGGCGTAGCAAAAAGACAAAGAGGAAAAAATAAAAAAGGAGGGAAAATTAGATGCCAGGTTCATGAAAGTCTGCATTCACACAAAGGAGACCTCCAGAGACAGACAGACAGACAGACAATGAATGAGAAACGCAAATTATTTAATTCAAGAAATGTTCCCAGGAATGAAAATGAGTTTTCAAATTCTACACACAATGGGTGGAAATTGACCCACATCAAGGCACTTATTACAGAAAACTAAGAAGTTCCCTCTGATGTCCAAGTACCATGACAAAGAGCAGGGATGAGAAGAACTCGAATTTTCAGCAGCAGCGGCAGGGCAAGCTAACAAACAGAGATGCCTTCGAAACACCAACAGAGAGGGACATCTAGCCTAGAATCCTCTACTTAACTAAAACGGCAATATAAAGTGAATTAAAATAAAGACATTTGAATAGGTAAGGTGTCAAAAACATTATTTCCTGTGTGCCATCTTCCAGCTACTGCAGGATGTGCTCCAACAGAACAAAGAAGGAGAACATGAAAGAGAAGGCAACAAGGAAGTGATAAGCCAGTAGCTCCGCTAAGGAAACAAGAAGCCAGGTGTGCAGGACAGAGAGAGGGGATGGCAGGAGGGCACCATACACTAGGCATCATCCAAAGGGGAGCATGGAAGCCACACTGCCAACTGTCCAGTGCACAGACACATTGAGGGCTGTCATCACTAAAATGTCCTAGACATGGTAGGAACCTGGCCCCGGCTGAGATGGAGTTCCCACTCCCCTCTCTGCAGCACCACCAGGATAAGCTAGACATTCACTTCTACCCTCAGAATGATCCTACCTTGCTCTAATCTTAGAAAGGGAAAGGAGCTCTCTGTGACTGGAAACTTAAAGACAGATCAGCTACTCATGCCATCACCCAGCTGGGTACCCTGGCTGGGGTCTCTTTTCCCCAGGTCCCCTCATGCGCTGCTTACTCCCAAAAGGGATTCTTGAAAATTGCTAGGCAGGGCTGGGGATTTAGCTCAGCAGTATAAGCGCCTGCCTGGCAAATGTGCAGCTGTGAGTTCGATCTCTGGTACCAAAAAGAAAGAAAAAAGAAAAGACTTTCCCTTTGTCTCCTCCCAGGCAGGAAGGACACCGCAGGACTGTTTCTGTGTGCCTCACCATGTATGTCCACTCTTGCGGAAGTCAGTAGTATGTAGAAGTAGGGTCTCCAACAGTACAGTGTTTAAGGAAAATTCGATGTAAGGAGCTCCTTTCCCACTGTCAGCTTTTAAAGTTAGGGTCAGTAGTACCACAGGCTACTGCAGAGCTGATGTTACACCTGGTACCAGGTTACCTCAGTTGGTTTATTTTGTTTTATTTTATTTTAATTTTTGCAGTACTGGGGGTTAAACACGGGACCATCTCACTTGGCTGTCTCCCCAAGCCTGTTTTGTTTTTGTTTTTTGTTTTGTTTTGTTTTTGAGCCAAGATCTTGCTATATCACTAGTTCCCCAGGCCGAGCTCCAATTTGTGATCTGCCTGCCTCAGCCTCCCAGAGTGCTGAGATTACAAGCATGCACCCCTGTGCTAGGCTCTGTTGGTTTTTTAATCCAACAGAGTGAATTATGTTTGCCTAAGGCAGCCTAGACCTCCTGGTCACTCAGTCATGCGTGCGTGCATGCATGTACACACACATGGATTTGTATCCCTGCCCCCCAGTGCAGGCTTACTGACATCATTACGGATGCCTGTCCCCTCTGGCCACTGTAGGACTCACAGAGGCCTGTCCTGACAGTGCCCACCTGGATAGGACCCAGGCAACCTGATGGAATGGGCTCCTGCAGGCCTGCACTACTGTTCTACACAGAAGCTTCTCCCCCACAGGGTTTGTGGCATCCTGTGTCCCCTCTGGGCTCCATGGAATTCACAGCGGGCCACCTTGGAGCTCAGTCTGACAGCCACTCCCCTTAGCAACGTCACAAGGTCACCAGGCCGCAGTGCCAGGCAGGAGCCCTGGTTACGCCGGCAGCCACGGAGGTGGAGACCTGCTCTCGTCCCCACACCCAGCCTCCTTCGCCTCGGGGTGACAGCTTTGCACCCCAACAACCTTCCCCAAGTCACCTGCCCCTGTCCCCTGCGCCTCCTCCTCCCTTGTCCTGGTCTCCTCCCATGTCCTGAATCTTCCCAGCCTGGCCTCTTTTGTTTCTCCTGCCCTTTCAGGACATCCCAAGTTCCTAGGCCACCTTCCCCTCCCTGTTCCCTACACAGATGCCTGTCTGTGGGGACCAGAAACAGCCCCACCACCAGGCAGCCCAGCCCATGCTCCCTCGGTGCCCACAGGCAGGTGGCCCTGCGGCCAGCTCCTCCTGTGGGATGCTTTGTGCAGCCTCCTCCATGGCCCTCTGTGGCTCCTCTGTGGCCCTGTGTGGCTCCTCCCTAGCCCTCTGTGGCTCCCCCCCTGGCCCTCTGTGGCTCTCCCTGGCCCTCTGTGGCTGCCCCCTGGCCCTCTGTGGCTCCCCCTGACCCTCTGTGACTCCTCCATGGCCCTCTGTGGCTCCTCCGTGGCCCTCTGTGGCTCCTCTGTCCTGAGCCTGCTGACTGGGTTCCTCCATCTGTCTCTCCCTGCTGCTCCCTGCACGCCAGCTTCCCAGACGCATGCACCAGGCCTCGTTCTGCTTCCTCCTCCTCCTCCTCCTCTTCCTCCTCCTCCTCCTCCTCTTCCTCCTCCTCCTCCTCTTCCTCCATGATGTCATCTACTCCTGTGGTTTCACTGTCGAAGAATTCATCACAGCTGGGAGCACTTCCAAGTCATTTAGTGTGGTCTCTAACAGGACAGATGAGGAGACCGAGGCCCAGGCATGGAGGATTTGCCAAACACTCCAGACATGGCACTCAGCTCAGATGCTGCCCCAGTCACTGGGCACGTAGTGGGGCAGGTGGCATGTCTACAAGGCCACATGCATCTTCTTGGCTGGATAGCTTGTTTTATTTAAGAGTCTGTGAGCTGGGTTTGGTGGTGCACATCTGTCACCCCAGCACTCTGGGAGGCCGAGGCAGGAGAATAACAAGTTTAAGCACATTTTGGGCAAGTTAGAGTTAACAAGACCTTGTCTCAAAATAAAAAATATAAAAAGAGCTGGGGGTAAAACTCAGTGTGAAGGCCCTGGATTCAATTTCCAGTACTGGGGGAAAAAATGCATAGTTCCATGTTAGTACCAGTTGCTGTCCATCCCAGCCAGCACTGCCTTCTGGAGGGTGGACCACTAGCAAGTTGCCAGGTCCCTCCCCGCACACGGATGGGGAACGTTGCAGGGAGACCCTCAGGTCATGCTGAGCTCTTCATCCTTTCGTGCCACTTGGTAACAGCTGCTTGTGGAGAGCAGAGATGGCCTGGCCAGTCTGGGAGGGGATGGCTGAGCAAGGTTTGCTGAGGAGACTCCGGCCAGAGCCCAGAGCTCCCGGGACAGGTTCTGCAGCCCCTGGGGGCAGCACATTCCTCTACAACCTGGTAGATCCGCTGATTCCAAGCACCCAACCTGTGCTTGAGCAATAACACCCACCCAGGACACAAATTAAAAACAGGAAAACTCCACCTAAGCCGTGGGTCTGCAGCAGCGGCGCGGCCTGGTGGTGTCGGATTGCTAGGCAACCCCAGGCAATCCTGGGAGAAGAAAGTCCCGCAGAGCCAGCTCGGCAGAGGCAGCACTCCTGGTCCTTTTGTGCAAATGTGCTCAGCCACATCTGAGCAGAAGTCATGAGAGAAGGAGATGCAGGCTGTGTCCGCTGGCAGAGCGCACGTCCCTTGGACAAATGGATTTTCCGGAGGATGGAGGGGAGCGGGGTGCCCACATGATGAGAAACATCTGGAAACACACTGGAAAATCAGTCTGATTTCTCTGTTTCTCCAAGTCCACGTGTTAGAATTGTGCAGGCAAAACGTCTGAATTTTAATGGGTTCTTTTCCTGGGTTCCCGCATCACCTTCA